>JAGTTH010006665.1:0-27648 GCA_022606485.1 Agraylea sexmaculata | reverse complement strand
TGTATTTTGAGTCAGCGATTTTCAAGTGAATTCTTTTGAATAAAGGACACTAAATTAGTGTATATTAAAGGGAGGTAAATAATAAAAAATATATTAACATATTTAAAAATCCTATCTCCTCCAAGCTACAATAAATTTTATTTGGATTCACGTAAAATGACAGCGGCTTATTTTTAACTATGATATGACTTCCCTACTTCAAAATTATTAAAATTCCACACATGTATACAAAATACCATTTGGAGTAATTATTTTGATAAAAATATATTTGTTTTCATATATAAGCACTTGATATGACATTGTATTGAAAATTGGACGCGCTTTTTTTTCATCGCAAGATTTGAATACTAATTGTTTATTTTATTTAAAGTAAAATATATTAATAATATAGCCAGATAGTTATTTATTGATTTATTATAATTTAAAGTAGTTTTTAAATGGAAAATATATATGTTATGGCACTTTTTGCATTCGCGGCGTTAGCGCAACTTGTGCGATATTATTGAATGAGCTTAAACAGTTTTAATATCAAACCTTCTGGGACACTTTCATTAATATATCAATCTATTTTTTTTTAAGATGAGGGCATTTACAATACTTACGTCCTGGATACTGATTACGTGGAATGGACTCTTCTAATGCACTGTGCTGAAAAGCAGAAAAGCTCGAGATATCTTTCAGCCTTCATAATGTCCAGAAATGCCACACTGGGCAATAATGTCATATCATATCTGAGAGATAAACTTCCCAGATACGACATTGATTTGAATTTCATGTTTGAGATGTCCCAAGACAGCTGTGAGGATGGAAGCAACTCCATAGATATGCCAAATGTGCCGCCCCTCGTAAGACTAGCCATGGAAGAGAGGAAGAAGCAAAATGCATACAAAAGAAGACATCCCATGAAAAGAGTCCATAGGAAAAGAATGAAGAATTCCTCAATTGAGAAGCTCACATCATCTTCAGTGAAATACGAGAGCAAGGAGGATTCCTTTGAACAGACCACTTATTCCCAATATGTAAATTATGATGATAATTATACAATTGAAGAGTGATGCATATAATATATTTTATTAATCAAATAAAGAGACACATACTGCTGTTTAGTCACAATAAATAAATAATACTCTTAAAATTATTCATAATTATTACACACATATTTTAACACCTGGCAACACCGGTGCTTATTAAAAGGCGCGGTTGTATTTATATCTGGTGCAATTAAAAGAAACTAACAAAATTTACCATTCTAACCTAAATCGCACATTTTCGTAATATTATATCCATAATGTGTGTATACGTTTTACTATGTGTCTATATTGTGAGCTCTCTTATTGGGCGTTAAAGTACGAACCAAATCACATTGAATTACTACAAATAAAAGGCCATAGTGTATGTATACGTTTTACTGTGTGTCTATATTGTGAGCTCTCTTATTAAGCGTTAAAGTACGAACCAAATCACTTTGAATTACTACATATAAAAGGCCATAGTGTATGTATACAGTGTGTCTATATTGTGAGCTCTCTTATTGGGCGTTAAAGTACGAACCAAATTACTTTGAATTACTACATATAAAAGGCCATAGTGTATGTATACATTTTACTTTGTGTCTATATTGTGAGCTCTCTTATTGGGCGTGAAAGTACGAACCAAATCACCTTGAATTACTACATATAAAAGGCCATAGTGTATGTATACGTTTTACTGTGTGTCTATATTGTGAGCTCTCTTATTGGGCGTGAAAGTACGAACCAAATCACTTTGAATTACTACATATAAAAGGCCACAGTGTATGTATACATTTTACTTTGTGTCTGTATTGTGAGCTCTCTTATTGGGCGTTAAAGTACGAACCAAATCACTTTGAATTACTTTATATAAAAGGCCATAGTGCATGTATACGTTTTACTGTGTGTCTGTATTGTGAGCTCTCTTATTGGGCGTTAAGTACGAACCAAATCACTTTGAATTACTTCATATAAAAGGCCATAGTGTATGTATACGTTTTACACGCACACACTCTTACTATTATTTTGAATGAATAAATTTTACACAAATACCTGCAGGAAATCAATAATTTTCCTTTTGCCCGTGTTCACTAATAAAATATGCATGAGTGTTTTAAGTGTTTGTGAAAATCAATACATTAAATTTATGTGATTTTACTATTGTTTAATGAATTTGTGACTGTAGAATTGTCGTTCTTCTTCGGAGCTGGTTGATTTACTTGCAGAAGAATGACAGTATAAGTAGCCACAGCTCCTACCAAAGAATATATGAATGTAAAGTCAAAGGGGAAGAAGTTACAGGCTGTTATTGTGAAGGTCCTGCAGGCCATCAATTGGGAAAACCTCTCCAGCAATTCCTGGCGACGAGAGTCTGTAATCAAATTAAGTTTTTACAAAAACCAACAATCCAAATTATATTATTCGCCACCTATTTTCGAGCTGATTGATAGTTTGTTGATTATATTCGATGTGGTTTTCACTTTTCCCTGAAGAGATTCACAAGCAACTGTCACCAGTGTCACAAATGCCAAATCTCTCAAACACCAAGTCACCAAATTACCAGCGACCATTTCGTCCTAAAATATATATAATTATCATCAAAAAACATATAAATTTAATATAATTATATACTAACATCTTCTCTCAGTTTTATTAAACTATTTACAGATGACAGAATGTTGACAAATACGGCAATCGCTGAACATAACAACTGAAAAAAATAATAATCATCGTGATTTTAGTCCTTTTAACAGAATTTAAAAAAAAACCTTTATAAAATGAATACTGAAGCAATTGTTCAAAATGATCAGAGCCTTGAGTAGCTATAATATAATATTATATAAAATCGCCAACAAATTATTAAAAAATACTTATAATCCCTCTAAAAAAGGCACTTAATAATAATAAGTATTAACAAGAAATATGCGATGGGAAAAAATATCCATTATTTATTTACCCATTTTAAGGTGGAAGATGGAAATATACACGTCAAAAAAATAATATTCATTTTATATGTACATAAATTGACAACCACATTTCGTTACTAATAAACCGAACTAAAAATTAATGTTATTTAAAGGACACTTGAAAAAAGGGAATCTTGAAAGGTTTTTAAACCATGCTTTTTACGGTATAATTTAATTTTAAAAAATCTACCTCCCCTTAAAATATTATTTTATTTAGTTGAGATGACAATTTACTAACCACAATGAACCTAAATGTAATGATAAAAGTTTCAAGCGTATTGTTTTCATGCATTAAAAAATGGTTAGCATATTCTACATGCGCATATTATACATATACTTCACACATACACTGGTTGTGGCCATCTGCAACTAGATTTCTCTTTCAAAAATATCCAAATTGTTTATCAAGCAACTTTCAATGACGTACTTTACAGATAAACACTACGAGCGGTAAAAGCAGAGTCAAACGAAACCTTTAGTGGAAAATTCAACTTTGTCTCTCATATTTTTTAAAGTATTATTGGCTCATTGACTGATCATCAATAAATTTATAATAATAAGGTTGAAAATCCCATTTCTTAACTTACTGGTATTCCAAAGCAAGAATTAGCAATGTTAGCATTATCAGCAAGCTTATCAAAGATCCTCATCAATCTTGTTATATCCTCGACAGGTTCTTCAACGGCATTCTTAATCTTTTTTGGAAATGTGGCAATCCCCAGCTTTTCCGTTACACTTTCGACAAGCATATCGCTTTTCTGCTTCCGCAGTTCCATTTCATTATCGAAAAGCTTGCAGAAATCATACTTGGTCTCCTTCAACTGTTCGTTCATGATGTCCAGCCGAGTTGTGATTATATAAATCAAAAGAGCCAACTCGAGAAGTGTGAATTCCTTGATTGTTGCAATGAGGATCATGATGGATATTTTTGCCATGTTATTATCGATGAAATAGTTGTATCCGTACATGACAAGTGTGGCGATGACGATGAAAATGATGAATATTGTGATTTTATTCCTCATCTTCCTGTACACTGAACTATCCTTGATTCGCAGCTGTTTATCGACAATTTGGAAATTATTTAAAACTCTCACAATCATCTTTCGACTGCATGTCGCCGACATTACTATAGAAACTGTCGAAGCTAATGTCGATGGTATTAAACCCAGCATATCCACGACTACATCTGTTGGATTTTTAGTAGAATAATCGTACATGAAGCGCATTGATAATATATAGCATTGAAATGACATTATCCCCAATGCTAATAACAAAGCGTATACTTTAGACCCCAAACCTGCAACTTCTACACTACCGCACTCCAAATTAACCTTCTGGAGACCGAATATACTGAGTACTGTGTAAAATATCTTAACACTGCTATTGATATTCAATATCTCTTCATATTCGCTATCCACAGGTGCGACTTGCGTGATCTTAACGGGTTTTTTCTGGAGCACGACGTTTATTTCCCTATCCACCGTCATGTCTCCCTCACAATATTTATCGAAATAGCTGCAAAGTTTGATACCGATCGCATTTATTATGAGGCTTTTAAGCCGATTGCACCCATCCATTTAATAATAGTGTGTTGATAAATTGCTTTGAAAGCATCGCATAACAAACAATCCATTAATTGATTGAACAGTCAACGTTTCTAATAATCGACAAACATAATAAAAAAAATGATTTATTGATTCACATACTTAAAATTACGTATTCTTTGCGTCTTTATACAATACCAATAGAATATTTTGGCCGTTGAATGAATATGCGCCTTAATATAGGCAAATTGGCGATACGCAAAAACATTAAAAATTAGTATATAGTTTATATATTTCACTATAAAAAACTGCATATAGTAAGTCAAGAATTCGAATCCATAACCACGATATTTTAGCTATGAGACTTTATATTTATTTATTTATAGCATACGTCCCTTAATGTGTTATATTGTTTTTCAAATTTACCTTTTTTTTACTCAACCAGGATTCGAACCTGTGAGCAGTAAATTTCGGTAAGATTTTAATTTAATGAATCTCCTTATTTAAGTATTTAACTTTTAATTTTTTTATGATATCAATGACAAAAGAAAACAACATCAAAGAAGGCATATTAAATTTATTTATACCAACGATAGGAACATTTTAATAAAATTTTGAATACTTTCACAATATACTAATAAAATTATTGGCACAACTTGTTCAAAAATTATATATATAACATCTTCATTCATTAATATTGCACATGGCTTGATAAATAAGCAAATCTTCATCAGAGTCTTCATCAATATTGATAGTCAACTGTCTCATGGCTTTCAAATATAAAACACTCCCACTTTGGACTTTTTTCTCGAGACTATCAGTGACGGTTGCTTTGCCCGATACGATAATTAAAATACTCACAGTCGGACGGAGTATAGTATTGTATGATTCTATCTCTGACTTGGGGATCTGAAATTATTAACATCGTGATTAATGAATTTTGAGTGTAATCAACGAGTCTACTCACTTTTATTTCTGCAACTGCAAAATCCTTAACAGGTGGTCTCCAAATTTTGGTGTATGAGTCTTCAGTCACCGGTTGGAAAAGTACATCTTTCGAAGATTTACTTTCGTACACTAGCATTTCTACCAAAGTGTCCACGTCGATGAATTTCGGAGTCAGTCCAGCTCTCACTACATTGTCCGAACACGCCATACACTCTATGCAATCTAAATCAAATTATTCATAATTGCTATTCCTATTGAGTTTAAATTATTTTTTAAAACAGCAGTTGAAATATCGAAATCCATTTTTTTGATAATACAATTTATGTGAAATTTGGTTGACAATACGTTAATTAAAATAAACTGTTTATGGAATTTTTGTGGTAAAATAAAAGAATATAAATTCATGAATCCGATATTAACATACAACCTACCTCCGGATAAATAAGCGTGAGGAATATTGGGTCCAAGAAAAATAGCCTCTCCAGGATTCATTCTCAAATAGTTCAAGAAATATATTGACCAACAACCGACATCTCCAGGAAATGCACTATTTAGCCTTTTCAATAATGGATACAATAAGTCTTCTTGTATAGATTTATCTTAAAAAATAATAATTAATTCAACAATGACTGTAAATACAATTTAAAAAAATATAAGCTCGATTCAAATAAATCACTGACCACTTTTTTCAAGTCTGTCTACACATAATTCTAAATTTGATTTGATAATGGATAAATCTTGAGTTAATAAGGATTTAAATGCACTCTTTAATAAAGAACTATCTTCATTATTACTGCTGATTAGTTTTTGTGACACTTCCAAGCCAATGACATTTTGAAATTCGGGAAGAGCTGAAATGAAATAATAATAGTTGTGAAATCCAATGTGAAATAATTTAACTAGTAATTAAGAATAAATTTGTGGAACCTATCGTTTGAATACCGATTTAAATCTTAAACCAAGAGATGGATGTGTAAGAAATTTACCTTTGAGAAAATGTTGAATTTCATCGATCTTCCTAAAAGCACACAAAGCTTCAAACTCGGTCAAAGCGACTGCTAATTCCGGTTTATGATTGGGATCTTTATACAAGTCAGGACGGGTTGAATGAAGATATTCGGCATGTTTCTAATTAAATAAGAAACTTCACTAAGATACATATTTTTTAGATAAAATCAAATTAAGTTACCTTATCCGGATGAGCTTGAATCGAAAGTGCTTTTCTAATCGATAAAACTTTGAAGAGGAACGGCAAATCATCGCCGAATTCTTTCCTCACATCGATACCTAACGAGTCTAAGTTTCTCTGCAACCAAACTGATAGGAATTCATTCGTTTCCGGTGCATAAGACGGTCCGTTAACGTGTGTTCCCATCCATAGTTCAGCATATGGTTTATCTTCATCAAGTTTACCATCGGAATTACAAACTTGAGCAAATTGAGCTACAAGACTTGCCAGGCCGAGTTTTCCCCAATCATAAGTTTGAACACGGCACTGTAGCTCCATTTAAACCTGAAATAAATTTATTTATTATCATACTGGATTCTTCATAGAATCTTATTAGAGGTCAATTAATTAATTATTTTAAAAAATATTTCTCAAGAGCAAATTTATTTATCAATATTACTTTTCAAAGTATGAATCTTTCAATTCAAGTGAATAAGTTAAGTTTAAACCAGATTACAGTTCATTGACCTTTGAAGGGCATTAAACCTGTTTTGTAAATAGTGGAAAAACCTGATGAAGCAAATTAAAAGGGCAAAATAATAACTATTCAAACATTAGCTGCTGTTATATAGTAATAAAATTAAATTAAAACCTGGACATAAAAGGACAATATTCAGTGATAATGTTTATTACTTACAAATTTTAAATCGGTTCTCTCGACAAGTGGCACTTTTATTGTATGACGTTTTAATCAGTGTTGCCCGTATTTGTATATTTTAATTTTTATATAATGTATTTTTTTTGTAATTTCAATAGTATTTAGTTATAATAACAACAGGTTTATAAGTATTTTTTCGTGGTTTTATTAGTAAAATAAATAAATTATTATACAACATTACACTAAATTATTAAATAAAAAATTGATTGAGTTGTAAATATTTAAAATATATAATTATTTTGAGTGATTTTGTTAATTTTCAAATTCATATGATAACGTTATCAGAAAATATGTTAGTTTTGTGTTGGCAATTGGCAGTTGATGTGTTATATGACGGATGTTGTGCATTCATTACTTTTGACACTGATCTGAAGTATTTATTAACATTTTAATATAATATGGCCTCCTTCGCGAACAAGCTGCTGGGCCAGCTGAAAAGTCCTGAATTCAGACAATACTTAATGAGGTAAATCAATCATCCAAAGTATTCATTCACCTTGACCTGTTTGAATAAACATTGACTTTCAGCACACATTTCTGGGGCCCAGTTGCAAATTGGGGTATTCCTATAGCTGCCATAGCCGATATTAAAAAGGACCCTAATATAATCAGTGGCAAAATGACTTTTGGTAAGGATTTACCATATATAGGTTAAATACTCTGTCATTGACCTAATTTCCCCGTTTCCAGCACTCTGTCTGTATTCATTATGCTTCATGAGGTTTGCCTGGAAAGTGCAACCGAGGAATATGTTACTCTTCGCTTGCCACTTCACAAATGAAGGAGCTCAGCTGACGCAGGGTACTAGGTTCATAAAATACCATTATTTAGGAGGCAAAGATAAAGAGCAACCGAAGACCGAACAAAAATAACAAACACGAAAACAATCCCCTGTAAATATTAGTCAATTACAATTTTGTTGTGCGCAAAATGTGTTAATTTATCTGACGTTACGTTTTAAATATGTTTAGTGTCCATTATTGTGATTGTTCAATATATTTTAAGAATAAATTTTATATCAAAAGAAACTTTTCTCCTTTGTATGATAAGAAAAACATGCAACTCATTTCTAATTTATGATTTATTTACACAAACTCTTTTACATCAAATTATTTACTTTCACAACTCGATAAGGCTAAATGATATTAAAAATAATATTTATACAATATTTACAAAACGAAGATGTTCTTAATAATTACAAAGGCGTATTTTATGTATACATATATAAAAAAAAGGCATTTTTATAGGCACTTAAAAAACTCTTGCAGGAAGACATTCCAATATAATATACAAAATAATGTATTTATAACAAAAGTCCTTTACACGTTAGTTTGAAGCCGTAATTTATTATATTAGGAGATTGAGCTCTCGAAAGCCCTCACAATTTTTATTCAATCATCAAAAAAAAAAACCAACACTCGTCAGATCTGCAAAACTAAATGTGATGTGATGTGATGTTAAATCACTGCCGAGTGTAGAAAGGCACAATTTAAGAAATAAAAATTGTCATGTCGAATCTAATATTGCACTTCAGTTTTGAAAACTTGTGAAAAAAAAACCATAATCGCACACACACTGAGATACAAGTTCGAGTTTTATATAATGTGCATATAAAATATTTTTTATTTCCACTACAAATATGCACCATTACTAATATTAAACAAAACGAAAAGAATAAAATAAAATTAAAAAAAACCACCGAGCGTATAATTCCATACTCTCATCTTTCATGCATAAGTTAAAAATAAATAATGTTAAGATTTATCTATACAAGTCGAGACACGGATTGCTACGGAGTTTTGATTGTTAAATGCTCGATAATATCAGTAGTTGAGGTTTTAATATTTATTTTTCAGAACACAGCCACCTGAAATGTTTGTTGTGGCAGACAAGCATTTAGTATTTCATACAAAAAATATATGTGGATAATCATAAGGCACCAAACAGTTTATCTCCTAATTTATATATAAATATGATCCTATAAAAATATGAATACATATATTCATTTATATTAAAAACTACAGAATGTTCTTTGTTCACAAATTACGGCCGGCCAGAGGACACTGTTCCAACATTATAAACTACACAATAAATAGATTCCATGCACTTTATATTAAACATATACTGGTCCTTGATTTTCGTTATCGTCCAAACTAATCTTATTTGCATAAACAGGTCCTCCATCATCAAAAAACCGCCGAAATGTGAATTCAAAAAAGCCATGAAAGGTCTTGCCGTTGTCGAGAAGCTCGTTATCCGACTTGTTAGAGTCCGAACTGCCAGAGTTCCTCAATTTCTCAGGATCGACCGGGTCGAAATTGGATGTGTCCGTGGCGAACTCGATCCTGGGTATGTGCGGTGCCACTTGCCGTCTGAGACCCTTGTCGAAATCCACCTTTTTGAAGAAGGGATGGCTCTTCACCTCATTGGCATCCTTGCCCAATCGAGTTTCAGATCCGGAGCACAACTTCAATATGAGGTCAGTGCTCTCGCGAGACAAGTTAGATGATTTCGGGATGTGCAATGTCGTTTCCCAATTGATAACCTTAAATAAATATCGACATTAAAATAATATTCATTGCTATATAACAAATTAAATTACTTTATATTGAGTTTCGGCCGGAGTAGGCGCGAGGAATGGCGGTGAACCGACCAACATCTCATAAAGAATTACACCGACAGACCACCAATCACAAAGTTGTGTATAGCCTGTCCTCTGCAAAACCTCGGGTGCTATGTAATTCGGTGTACCGACAAGAGAATGTGCTAAACAGCGTTGATGTTCACGGCGCCGTCTTCTTTCTAATGGTTTTAGTTGTCGACATCTGCATTCACCCTCTCGCCAATCGCCGTCTGGTTCCATTGAATCCTGTCTGCCATGTTCTCCTATACAATTAAAAATACATATTTATAAATAAAGTATAATACAATCAATAACAAAAAGACTCACCATTCCTTTGATAGTATTTAGAATTATGCGTCCACCGGAAACCGGTGCATAATCCAAAATCGGTGAGTTTTATATGGCCGTCTCGATCTATGAGAATATTGTCGGGTTTAATATCACGGTGAATAAAACCCATTTTGTGTACACTCTCCACTGCACAGGTGAGCTCTGCGATATAAAATCTGGCCAAGTGCTCCTCGAAAATACCTAGTTTGATAAGTAAAGACATGAGGTCTCCTCCAGGGATGTAATCCATCACAAAGTATAGATTGTCTTTGTCTTGGAAACTGTAATATAATTTCACCACCCACTCGTTGTCAGCTTCGGCCAAGATGTCTCTCTCGGCTTTGACGTGAGCCACTTGATTTCTCTTGAGCACATCAGCCTTTCTGAGAGTTTTCATTGCATATAAATGACTAGTATCAATCTTTTGAACTAAGGTCACCTCTCCAAAAGCACCGACGCCAATAGGCTTGATCTTTGTGAACATGGACTTGTCCATTTTCGCTCTTTTCAAGCGTATGTAATTGGATTCCTTTTGGGAGAGCATTTTTCTCATTTGACATTGAGCTTCGGCACTGAGTCCAATCTTGGTCATCTCTTTTTCAAGTTGCATTCTTCTGAATACTCTTTGTTTGTAAGATTTTAAAATATTTTCCACATGCTGCTCCATAAAAAATTTGAAAGCTTGCGGTGAATAATTTCTCACTTTACAGTCTCGTCTCTCATCTTCTTTCTCTTTGCTCATGTGTTTGCGTTCCGGTATCGGAGAGTGATGTCTGATTTTCTTATAAGGAGGCAAATTTGGTCTACGATCACTAACCACTGAGCCGTTTAGGCACATATTTTTATTAGCCACTGACGATGATGACGTTGGCGGCAAAGGAGGGGGATTATTTTTATCATTCACCGAAGAACAGGGGTATGCCGGATTGGGGCAGGGACTGTCCGCTGAAGATGTACTTTGCGGACTATCAGATCTAGAGTCGACATTGTTGATAGAGAATTTCTTATGAACAGATGAATGAGCACTCTGTGATGAAGCCACGGTCATAGCATCATCTTGATTTCCATAAGGTGGAGGAGGGAACTGATGACCTCTTTGGGCAGCCAGAGCTTGCATGGTGATCGCATAGCTGGGAGGCTCAGTGGTCGGGACGAGTGGACTCGAACCGGTCACCGGAGGAGTACTACAATTTGATATTGTCGGTGATGGAGGTTTAGGACTGACCGAATAACCGGGCACCTGAGCCTGCTGTTTCTGCTGGATAGAGCTAGCATATGAAGGCGGAGGCGGCTGAGGTGGAGGGGTACCGACTGGTTGTGGGGCCACCGGAGCTATTGCCGTCTGGAGTATCGGTTTCTGAACTTGGGTACTCTTTACAGATTGCATTATGATCGGAGGCTGCGTCTTGGCCTGTCGTGCTCCCCAAGCCTGAAGAGGCGTCGGCCTAGCCATGGACGAAGGTGTAATCGATTGAGTAACTGTGATCGGACTCGGAGAACCCGCTGAAGTGGCACCGGAATAAATACCAGACGATGGACTCTTGCGGTAATCCTGCGATTGGGTCGGGCTCTGTCTATTCTGGATGGACACCGAATAAGAGGGTGGTGGAGGTGGACATCCGGGGAGAGGATAAGGAGGTGGTAATTCAACATTGTTACCACCGGAAGGATAGATACTCAAAGCCTGCATCTGCTGACTCAGCTGTTGTTGAGCCTGAGGTCCGTTCTGTACAATCATCGGTTGTCTGCCCGAAGATGAGGAAGCAACAGAAGCTGCAGACGATGCCACAGGACTCGTGCCTCTCGCTGGGGGCACGGGCGGAGCTGGAGACATGCGCTTCAGCAGCTGCTGCATAGTGGGCGGGACCAAGTGAGGGGGTGGCGGCGGAGGCGGCGTTGACGAGCATCGCGGCGGTGGGGGTGGTGGAGCGTCTCCAAAACTGGATGGGGAGTATTGTCTGGAAAGCTTGTCGTGAGGGTGTGACAGATCATTCAACCTCGGACTATCTGACCTGGAGCTGCCTGCCCCAGAGTCCAAAGCGGGACTGCCTCTGTGCAGACTCAATTCTCTCTCTAAACTCGGTTTCCTAATGAGCTTCGTGCCCAAAGCACTGAGTGGTGGTCCTTTAATCGGCCCGCCCAAGTCTTGTTGTTTGGATAAAAAGTCAAGAGCCGCTTCGTACCTTCCACCCACAAGTTTCAGTGCTCGAAGTGCAGAATCCTAAAAATACAGTAATATTTAGATTCTACAAGAGAATTTAGTATAGATTGCAAACACATACCTCCTCAAACCCTTGCGAGAGAAGTTGGCCGAGGGAATGGCGGAGTAGATTGACATCGGAGAGTCCCGAAGAAGAGATACCTGAGGGCACTGAACACTCGCCATTCTGGTTGATGGAACTGATGGAGCTGATTGAACTAATAGAGCTAATGGAGCTTATGCAGCTGCCAGGACCGCCGGCATTAGCAAAGGGCAGCAAGGAGTTCCGGATCTCGGCGAGGGCCTTCTGGTGGTAGCCCGACGACCTGGCGCTACTCTTGCTGTTGCTGTTGTTGCTGATTATACTGATGTTGCTGCCGTTACTGTTACTATTATTGTTGGTGCTGTGGCTGTGGTTGTAGTTGTTGTTAATGTTATTAGTGTTACTGGAGTTGCCGTTGCTGGTGGTGGCCTGTGAGGGCGGCGCGCCCGGGTTCATGTCCCTGCGCCCGCCTGCTCACTCAGCCCATGTCAACCCAGTACAGCTCGAGGCCCTGTCGAATGCCACCGAGACCATTTTGTTATTTCCATCCGCCTCAACATCACATCGAACGGGTCGCGACTAATATTGATTTCGATCAAAAGGACATCCAACTCTGCAATTAAAAACGTATTTTATAAGTAAAAACACTCAGCATTGAATATAATAAAATCGGTATTCGAGACAATAAAGAAGACAATGACTGTCGTTCATCTTACGCACACAAGAGATTTGTGCCTAAATAAGTGTTTAGTAAAGAATGTACGGTTGATAAGATTAGAACGAGAAGACAAAGAAAGAATTATTAGTAGTTATTTGTAGACAGTCATATCAGAACCAGAAACAGTGTACGGTGAAGAGGAACACTGGGGATGACTATTGTGCAGGGGACACTGACTGTGACTATGACTATGACTAGGCCTGGCACGTGACCGCAGCCATGACTATGACTATGACTACGACTATAACTATGACTATAACAATGGCTGTAATCGAAATTCCTGACCAGTAGTTATTCTGTCACTCTGTCACCGCTGCTGTCCGCCATGTCGCGCTCGCATTCCAACACTTGTTCGTAGCAGTGCCAGTGTTCGCGCCAGTCACGGACTACTTCATGTCTCGACTGTTACGAACACGCACACTCTAACCGCGACGAACACATTTCATTTTGACATAACACTCGTAACCTTAAATTATTTTCAAGTAAATAGCCGATTGAAATATTTTAAGGTTTGCTTGTCATTCATTTTCTTATTCAAGAACATAAATTTTCATTTATAAATATACTATTCAAACATAAACCTAAAAACGCAATAGTACTTTGAATGAATTAAATATAGGTGAGAAGATATTCATCAGTTCTGATGCAATTTATGATATGAGATTGACGCTAAAAAACAATATAGTTTGTCTTAATATTTTAGAAACACAAAAATCAAAAATTATTCAGGACATGAATATACAAAACAAACTTTAAAATGGGTAATATGCTACGAAGGAATATATTGAAACCCTTCAAAGATTTCAATCTTGAGAATAGAGCTGAAAAAATTATCTCAAGAGACAAACCGACCCCTGCACCAAAATACAAATCTAACGAAGAAGACTTAAAAAGAGTGCTGAAAGGTAAAAAATATCAAATTTCAAACCAAAATGGTAACTAATGCGAGATTTATTTTTAAATAGAAAATCCAAACATAGTTAAAGACCTTTCCACAAAAGACTCAAAATTATACAACAGATTGAAAGAAGTATTTGTGTCATCGAATGATATAATTGTAAGTTTACATCAAGTTATGCCTTTTTTTCTATGATCTAAATATTTTTTCTTTCACATAGCCCGAACAACCTATATCATCCAAAAACAATCCAAAGCGACCTTTACCATTAGACAAAACAACGATACAAAATTATGAATTTG
The DNA here is from genome assembly GCA_022606485.1 of Agraylea sexmaculata. Taxonomy (NCBI): domain Eukaryota; kingdom Metazoa; phylum Arthropoda; class Insecta; order Trichoptera; family Hydroptilidae; genus Agraylea; species Agraylea sexmaculata. The sequence goes on along the minus strand of JAGTTH010006665.1, from coordinate 13,179 downwards.
GTTTTAAAGAACCGACCGATATCACTCCCGGATTTGTCACCATGCGATCGGCTCTTAAATTTATCTCAGAACATAGTTTAAACCCGAAAGTCGCCAATGCTGCTTATATTGCTAAAATGAATAACCTTAAATTGGAAACAGCAGGTACAGAAGATCAAACAAAATACACAATACATAGATAAATTATAAATATTTGGTCATTTCAGAAAATATACTGAAGCATTTCAAGAGTTTTGAAGTGTTCATTCCTACAAATCTTCAAAAAAATGCTAGGTTTGCAAAAGCTATGGAAATTCACATGACACAACAATTACAAACTTCCGAACAACTACAAGCAATCGAGAGTGGAGTCGTCGACAAGGTTGAAAAAGAAAAAGAACCCAAAAATTAATTATTTTTTGTTATATAGTGATTATTATAGAATAAAAAAAATTGTTTTCATTGAGAATTCATTTCATTCATTAGTTGGCATTTATAAAGAACAAGACATAATTCGTAGATATTATGTGAATACATGGTTTATTTGGAATTAGAATTTTATTGATGAAAAGTGATAACATATTAATTATATTTTTAAATATGTAATTCATTGGATGTAAATGATTGTTTTTTTAATCAGTTTCTTATAAAATTGGATGGGATATAGTTAACAGGTTAACTCTTTTCCCTACCAACTTCTACTGAGGTTAAAGTATGAATATATCCATTTATATTCATTCAAGATCCTAATGAAATTACAATGGAATACTGTGAATTCAATTATAAAACACTATTGTTCATTTAATTAGAAATCCAGTGCTGAATGTGTGGAAAAATCAATTCATCCGGATCGAAGTTCAATACATTTCATAATTATTAATGTGTAAAAAAAATTGGTGTTTAATTGATAGTTAAAAATGATAATTGTGTTAATTATCAAGAATTCTGTCGATCCCATCTCCAAATTGTGCTATCGTCGCACACGTAAATGAGAACGTTGCCGTCTCGGCTAAGAGTTGTCTGCCTAATGGTGGATGAGCATTCCGGATGCGCCAACTGTGAAGCTTTCGTTTGAGCTGGGTCAAAATCGTCCATTTCCAATACTAAAGTCTTGCCTACTCTATTCCCGAGAACAATAGTCTGAAATAATGTCGACAAATTGTTATTATTGTAAGTGTTAAATTGCAATGATTGAACAAACCTTGTGTCTGAAATCAACTCCGAATCTTACAAACCAAATGTCACACTCCTTAAAATCAAAACGGTGTATCACAGTCACTGAATTATCACCGGGTCGCAATTCATTGTCTTCGAGTCTTCCCGGTTTCCAACAGACAATGGCATTTTCACAAGACTGTAATAATTACGATAATTACAAATAAATAATTTATATTTATTGGATTTGTGAAATACCTTCGATAATATGAGATCACCCATCCATCTTACACAATCCACGTAATTGCGGTGAATATCTCGCGTCGAGAAGTCTGGAAAGTGTTCTTTGAGGGAGTTGAAAGGACGGGAACTGCGATTGGGATTGAATGTGTAACTACGTTTAATTGCTTCGTGCATCGAAGGTTTGTCAAGTCTCCATAATTTTAACGAATGATCCATTCCGCATGACATTATACGATCTCCATTCATATCAAAATCCTGCGAAAATTTAATAATAATTAATTCACAAAATAACTGTCGAAATTTTTGTTTTGTTTTTGTCAGTTAAATTTAGTGGAAACTTACCGCACTAAGAACTTCATCTCTATGTCCTTCGACACCCCCAAATATGGCAATACAGACATCGGTCAAGATATTAGTTAGCCTTAAAGCGTGATCTTTACTGGCAGAGAGGAGGAGGTTGGGGTCTTTTGGGTGAAACTTCACTTCATTGATGGCATGACCATGGCCTATAAAATGCTTCACACATTTTCGCATAGCTGGGTTGAAAATCCTGACAATACCTCGTGAGCCTGCCACAGCCAATATTGGATTTCCGGTGTCTTCTTCATAAGACCAAGCACATGTGTAAAAATTCTCCTCACCCTATACGAATGGAAATTATTTATAAACAAATGTAAGATTTATTTCAACCCATACGTACATCTGGATCTGAATAACATTGAAGAAGTTTAATTCCTCCTGCTTCTGGACATTCATAAATTGACACCCGGTTGCTGCCGACAGCGGAAAATATCATTGGTTGACCAGGTCCCAAATTGTGATTGAATTGGGCTCCAAACAGTGGCTGGGCGTGATCTTCTTTGGCAAAACAACTACGGTGTGAAAAACACAGCTAAGAACCACCATTTACAAGGGAGGCAATCTTACAGATAGTAAAAAAAAAACTCACGTAAATTTGAAAGGTGGTTTTATTACTTTGGCTACCTTCTTTCGTCCCCTTTTCCCTCGGCGATTTGCAGCATTTTTTTGTGTGGGCGTTTCACTACGAGAAGTATTATCGGTAGTTGAAGTGCTGCCGACACTACTAGTTTCGTCCTAAAATATGTTTATAAAAATTATTGATATTGTATATGTTTTCGGCATCGTTCTTTTTCTTGTGCCTTTTAAACATATTGTGCGTACGTAAATAGAAACAATTTATTAAAAGATAAATATTATAAAACTATTGCATACGGCTTCGTTGTCGGAAAAATCATGGGTCATCTTTCTTTTCACCACCAACCACTTCAATATTTTGACACTTGTTTACCCGCTTTACGAGAATTTATGGCTACTAATACACTATATAATAAAGCCAGCTCTTTCAATATGTTTGTCTCAAATATTATTAAAAAATCGTATTTTAATTATTGAGTATTATGAAATCACTTTTGTTATGCCCGAAAAATCGTTATTCTTAGTTTTAATTTAACTTTTTTTTTCAAATGGGTCAAATGTTTTCAAATGGATCAGTCTACTTTTTCAAAATAAACGTGTCATAAATGTTAATTAAAGAATGGATTCAACTATAATGATATTCTAGTATGAGTACATATTCATATTTCTTGAATAAACATAAAAATCCACAGTACAATGCTTCAATAATTAAAAAATAGGCATATTTCTCTTGTCTTTATTGATATTTCATCATTAATTACAGTAATTTGAGTTATTACAATTTAAATGGATACACTTTTTCTCTTTTCACTACACTCACATTCTTATCATCACACTATGTACTGGGGTTAAGTAAAGTCCGCTTAAATATTGGATATTGTGACATATTACATAATAATAAAATGGAATAGTTATTAGTATTACATTCTACATTTTAATGTTTCACCAAAAATATGAAGTAAATAAATGCACACATTTGCCAATTCAAAAACATTCATTAGATGAAGTTTGATCCACACATCAACAACTGGCTTCAATTTCTCTTGCCGAGTGAATGTACATATACCTCGATGTGTAGCATTGGACTACATTCTGAAAACATATTATATTCTAAAATGTTGACTAGTGTAATCGAATTGTTTTGATGATTAATATGATTATTTAATTTATTTGAGTCTCGACAGAGCTGATTTGATTTATTTTTCTGGTTAGATTGCTTGTTCATTCATTTCAAAACTGTTAATGATTAATTCTTCAATTCGATTAGTGACATAAGATAGTAATTATAACTCATCGCGTAAGGTTTGTGACTGCTGCACGACGTAGTCGTAGAGATCGTTCAGATTTCGTGAGCCGTCGTATTCGGATATTTTAATACCATCTTTGAACAAAAATAGTGAAGGGAATCCATCAACCTGAAAGAAAATAGATTATAAGTTTTGGTTTAATTAATTAAATGTGAGATTATTCCTTACATTCTCTTCAGTACAGAGAGCTTTATTGGTTTGTAAAGAGCAGTCGACTTTGGCAATGACGACATTGGGGTTATCTTCAAACTTCAATGCAAGTTCTTCCCAGGTTGGTGCTAATCTTTTGCAATGTCCGCACCTGTAAATATTTATTAGTATACTCTAAATTGTATAAGACAAATAATTAAATTTATTAGACAAGTACAATTGGTTTGTAATGCATCTTGGTTAAAAAATTAGAGATTCTTAATTTTTAACTCGGATATGTAATATTAGACTAGTGTTTACTGGAGTTATGTATTTACCATGGGGCAAAGAATTTGACAAAAACTAATCCTTTCTCAATGCCACTTTCAAAAGTATCCGATGTCAATGATAAAACAGAGGAAATTTCTTCCGGCTTCTCCGTTTCCGGTGTGGGAATTTCGTATTCGGTGACAATGGGTAATGTCATTTTTTCAATGTAAGCCTTCAAATCGTCAAAGCTTCGTGATCCACTATATTTTTCAACCTAAATATAAAATATTTTAATAAATCGATGAATAATATAATTACACCGAGATTGAAGAACACTTACTTTTTTACCATTTGCAATCCACAAAAGTGTCGGATATCCTTTGATATCGAAAGCTGAACAAATTCCTCGATAAATGGTGCAATCGATCTTACCCACGGAAAACGATTTATCGTTTTGGAAACTGGTCGCTAGCTGTTCCCAAATAGGAGCCAATTTCTAAATATACAAAATATAAATATCAATTACTAATTGGGGATTGAATTTAAAACATTCACACTGACCTGACAATGACCACACCAAGGAGCATAAAACTTAATAAAATGCCTCCCTTCGGTAATATGTGGGTAGAAGTTCTTATCGGTGAGTTCTTCAAGACCGTCGACAACTTCGGGAACGGGTGGCACATCAAAGTTCTCCTTAAATTCAAATTTAAACTAAAATTATATATTGTAACACCAACTGCGTCTCGCGGAACGACCGCACAGTGGAAGTTCTCAGTCACACTTTGAGGATAAAAAAAACCAGCTCTAAAACAAAAGGGAATAAAAAAAAATCTAAATAAAACGAATGCAGGATATTAAAATAATATACACATAAGCAAATGGTTGAAGTCACTCCTGCACCAATCACGGCCGTTCTGCGAGAGAACTATTCTAACTCAAGTTTAGATAAACCTCACACAACTTACTTCGGGGATTTCTCCGAGTTGTTCATTGATGAAATTGGTCAGCGTGGGCAAATCTCTAATTCCGCGGAATTTAACACCTGTAGAATCGCCAGGTAGGAAGAATTTCAAAGTAGGATAACCTGTGATAAAATATAGTAATATAGAATCGGTTACATTATTCATTGTATTAATTGGGAATATTTACCTGTGACATCGTTATTGGCACAAACCTCTTTGTGCAACGTACAGTCGACTTTGGCTATTCTTACTTTAGAATCGTTCTCTACATTGAGCATCTCGGCCAACTGAGCCCATGTCGGAGCGAGTCTTTGGCAATGACCGCACCTGGAAAATCATTCATTTTACTAAACATCATCATCAGAAGCTAGATGCGTCGGTCCAGTATTTTTTACAATTGATTTAACTAAATGTTAGAATTTATTTTAGCTCACATTGAATTTTTCTTCAACTATGGCTATATAAATAAATGTACTTACATGTTGTATTAAATAAAATTATGAACACATATTTACATGAGATAAAATGTGCGTGAACAAATTAAAACATGTAGAACATTGAGATAAGTAAAAACAAATTGTAACGAGTTTAATGACATTTCATTAAGACATATAAATTATATTTTCTAAGGGTGGACTTAATATATATTATTATTGCAGGGTGTGGTTGAAAAACATATTGATCAATACAAATTTAATGATCGTTTATTGTTGGATTTAAAATTAAACACTCTAAAATAATATTAATATTTGTATTATATACTGCGATATTTATAATAATAATAAAATGCGGTAGAAGTAAAAAATAATACCAGGGTGCATAGAACATGACGAAGTGGGGCTTGAAGGGGACATTGTCCTTGAACTCCTCGGAGTTGTAAGAGAAGCTGTGCTCGTCTTCATGGCCCTGAACCAGCACCGTGCAGCAAGCCACGCCCAACAATACACACAATACTCCAGGCAACTTCATCCTCTCGTCCTTTAACCTCAACTGCCGGCAGTTTATCGATGCTCGCTTTTTATCTTCACCATGCATACATACTGACTCATAATTTTTATTATTAAATTTTAAATCATCGTTTTTAAATTATTCAATAACATATAATTAAATCATATCGAGTCTTATTCTCTTTTATCTAAATTAAAATTATATTGTTTGGCGAATCATCATAATAATAAGCGCATGCCGGGATGCAATGCCCATAATTTGGCTAAATCACGAAATAAATTAAGCTAACCTTTAGATTTAAACAGCAAGCTTGCTTGATTTTTGATCGAAGTTGGAAACCTAACTAATAAAATAGGCCTACCGGCCGTAACTTTTGTAATACGATGAATCATGTTCGGGATTTTATTGTTTTTCATACAACTAGACCCTGTAATTATGGAGCCGGATCAAGTTCTCAGTTAAAACGCGATCTTGCTTGACTTTTCGATCAAAGTTAGAAACCTAACCTACAAAATAGGCCTACCGGCCGTAACTTTTGTAATACGATGAATCATGTTGGGGAGTTTATTGTTTTTCATTCAACTAGACCCTGTCATTATGGAGCCGGATCAAGTTCTCAGTTAAAACGTGATATTGCTTGATTTTTCGATGAAAGTTGGAATCCTAACCTACAAAATAGGTCTACCGACCGTAACTTTTGTAAAATTCAATTTGCCGGAAATTTCGATACCCTCGCCCTTTATTCTTTGACCGGCTCTAATTAGGTATATTTTTATAAATATATCATTAGAAAGCCACTGCAATTTGCAATATGATATAATATCATATTTTTTTTAAATAGACTTGAAATATATTTTAAAATTGCGTTAAAGTTTTTGGTCAAATTTGACCCTCCATGCGGTATGGTGTTAAGAACTAAACAGTGTTCTAAGATACCCAATTGCTTATCGCAACATTATAAAGGCTTAATAATAAAAATATCCTATGGAAATTGTAAAAAAACTTTATAGCTGTTAATATACTTATTTTCAAATATAATACATAAATATTTGTATAATATAACACAGTTGAATTATGTGTTCTTTATATATTTTATTATGCACCATGCTCATTGATCCCGTATACAGTTAATTTCCTAGGGTTTTCTTCTGGGATCTGAAAATAAAAAGGATCGAAGTGTTTATTTTAAATAAAAATAAGATTATGTGATTGGATTTTCAACCTTATTTGATTTGTCAATATAGTTGTTATCATAGGAAAATTGTGGGTCATCTTCGATTCCAATTAAGTCTGAATCACCGGAAGTGTTACTGAAATAATATTAGAGTTTTTTTAACTAGTAGTGGATGGATACTAAAAAATAAATATTAATTACCTTAAGGTATCAAAATCTGGAGCTTTAATTTCTTCATTCCAAACGGGATTTGATCCTTCTAATGCATGTTTGTTTGTGCCTGGAACAGCTACACCGATCCTATTAATTCCCGAGTCTTGTGAACCAAATTTGGTTGTAGATAGTGCTTTCAGTCGGTTATTTAAACTATAATTTAATTATCATGATGAATTGTAGTCATTGTAATTGTTATTGTAATCATTAGTATGATTGATATATTAAAATCTTATTACCTTCTAATTCTCACGCAATACACTATCAACAAAATAATACAAAGCACACTGAGAACAATTGATACGACGATCAAAATTATTTTCAGTGTTTCTTCGAGTGATTCAGATGAGTTGGCAGATAATCCAGCTGTAATATCAACAAGATAAAGCATTTCTTTGCGTAGATCTTCTCTAAGAGCTCTCATTTTCACTATATCATTTTTTTGACTAAAATAATTAAAAAATAGAAGCAAATAATTTATAAAAGTTAAATTATGTTGATTTTACTCTTCAATAATATCTGCATCTACAGCTAAATCATCTTTTATGAAATGTGTTTTAATCTCAGTCTCATCTTCAATGGGAATCCCATTATCGTTTGCTTTTGATATATAATCAATATTACACTGATATACAAAGTACTTCGTGAGTGTATCAGAAATCTGAAAAGGTGTATATCATTATCTGTTTTTAAATGATTTTTTGTTTCAACCACACGATATACTCACAATTATTGATTTTTTTTCAACATCTGGAACAGTATTTTCAAATCTAAAGGATATTCTATTTGCATCGGAAACTAAGAAAATCTTTACTTCAGCTTCATCTTGTTTTCCCACTAAATCAAAGAAAATATAATACCACAAGTAAATATTACCTTTATAGAAATAAGTGGAAGATGCTGGTGCGGGAAGCCTTGGTTCATCACTGAACTGGAGTGCTTATGATGATGATGATGAAATATTACCTTTATTTTTAATGGGTTATCTTTGTTACCTGTGTCTGTTGCTGAAACGTTGAATTCAAACATTCCCTTCATAGATTCTTGAGGTTTAAAATTAAGTGTCATTTCACCGGTATCTTCGTTTAAAATAAAAGCTACATCTTTCACCAATTCCAGACTGGGATCAACTTGCATTGTTTCAAATAATATTTTGTAAACTACTTTTAAGTTTTCTGAATGTGTTGTCTGTATTCACACAACAAATATAAATTGATTTGTTTTAAATATTAAGATAGATGAAAAAATATATGTATACCTTCAGTGTCAAAATGGATTTTCCTATTATGTCTGTGGTCGTTATACCACCAGCATAGAAATCTTTTTCAAAATGAGGTCTTGGATTAGCTTCCCGAACCTGTGAAAATACATAGTTATTGTAAAAATCTTTTATTGATATGATTAGTATGTTTTTAAAGATAACTTACTTCAACAATAACTTTCATGAAAGACTCGGGGCTAACTTCTGGTCCGTTAAGTGAATTTGATGCTGCTATCCGAAGTTCATGTACGGCTCTTTCTGTTCTATTCAACTCTTTTGACAATGTTATATTATTGGATAATTTATCTAATTCAAAATAGTCTTTTGTTTCTCCATCTTAAAAAATTACAATGTACATATTTGGATTTGATTTTATTAAAGAGTGCTGGGAAATTAATTATTAGTTCAAATGAAATCAATTAAATTACCAAAGATATAATAATATATATCAAAGCATTCATTGCCACAATCATCTCCGTTTTTAGGATCTTCGGCTTTTGGTAGTAGAATTGATTCATTTATTCCTTCTTCAAATTCTGGAAAACAATAATTTTAAGATTAATTTATGAAAAAGATTGTTTGGGTCTTTTACAGTCTAACCAGTAAATTTAACATTGACACTATCGTTTTTAAACACCGGTGCTCCTTGGGTTGGAATAAAAGTTATCTTTGCTGTGATGTCCGTGTAAAAGTTTGACGGCTCCGTTCCTTTATCTGTCGCTCTGATTGTGATCTGTAAATATTATATATTAATTAAAATTTCTAACTTTTCATTAATAAATAAGTCATTGTTACCTCAAATTGAGAATGGCTATCATCAATATCTTTTATAAGTGTCAACCTCCCTTGATTGTCTTCAAGATTATCAATCTTAAAATATTCATTTGCTTCATCTTAAATATTTTTTTAAACTCATCAGAGGTGAAGTTAAAATACAAAATATTCAAAGTCTACCTGATCCTATAATTGAAAATTCAACCTCTCCCGCTTGAAGACCGTCTTCATCAATTGCTGATATCTGACTTAACCGTGTGTTATTTGTAAAAAATAACACTCCTCCGGCAATAGCTTTTTCCTGTAGAAATTAATTTCATCTTTACTATGCTCATTATCTTGTTTAAAAATATCTTACTTTATCTAAGCGAATGGACTGCAAATTGTATGCCGGGAATGTGAACTCAGGCTTTCTATAGTTGTACGGTCTAATTAGAACAGGATAAGTTTCACTTGAAGATTGTTGTGGTTCCCCTAAATCAAATGCCTAATTTTAAGAAAATATATGTAATGAATATTCAAGAATATAATATTGATCAAATATAAAATGAAACGGTACCAATATTTGTATTTCATAATAGCCCCAATATCCTTTGAGCGGAGAATTAGTTATTAGTATTCCGGTTTTATTTTCAACATTAATTATATCAAGGAGATTTTTAGTGTTATTATGAGGTGTTTCATCATTGGGTGTTATTTGGAGGACTTTATATTGAACTCTTGAATTGTCGGTATTTGGCTCATCAATATCTGGAGCGTAAATTTCGGGGGATAGTTGAATTCCCTAAAGATTTATTTTTAAATTAATCATCTTCTACTACTCTCGAAAATAAATCAACTAACCTCTTGTGAATTTTCAGAAATTGAGAAGGAATAAGTGGTGCTAGGTGGTAAAACTGGTGGATTATCATTAACGTCTAACAATATAACATGCACCAATGTGGAGTTTGTGTTTATGTTACGATCTATAGTTTAAGAAAAATCAATTATTGTCAATGATTGAACACAAGTAGCTATATGGTATTTTTTATAAGACTTACCTCCACCAGTCTGTAAGTAATTATCTTGCAATGTAATATACACATAATGTGATGGCTGATCCCCGTCTCTGTCTAATTCATAATCATTTTCCAACTTTACATAGAGTGTACCAGTGGATTCATTTATCGCAAAATAATTCCTCAAATCAGCATGCTCTTTGTAGTTGATAGTGAAATATACCTCGCTATAAATATCTGAATTAAAAAAAAAAAATTATAATAAATTTACTTAAGCCAAATATAGTATTAAATAAAAATCATCAAACCGTCTCTATCATAATCTATCGACACAATATTTACAATATCAAAATTAGTTGAAGCATTTTCATAAATATAAATAGTGGTATTGAATTCATTTTCTAAAGGAGTTGGATATTTATTGTTTGTATCGATGATGGATATCTCCAACTAAAAAAGCTTTGATTATTTATTATTGTTTTGTAAATGTTATAGACAAACTTGAAAACGTACCAAGCCTTGAGTTTCAAAGCACATCTCATCAGATACATTCTCTTTACAGTCTGTTGCGGTAATATTGTAATATAAAGTATATCTTTTAGGTTGATCGGCATCGATTGCTTTATTTTCATACACTTCCAACTGTCCGGATTTAGAGTTAATTATTACTAGATCGTCGGGAGTGTCATTGATTGGTCTGAAATGTGGTAGTTTTAGATATTGGATACTTGTCTTATAAACTGCTGGACTAACTTTAAGTAATATCTGACATCATTGTATAGCGGTCCATCTATATCGGTAGCTAAAACTGTTCCAATAATAATACCTGTCTCAGCAGCTTCTCTTACAAATCGTGGACTTTCTAAACTTCCTTCTTGCCAAATCGGTGCATTATCGTTTACATCTTCCACAACGATTGTTAAAGTACCTACAAAAATTTTAATATTAGCGACGCATTCATTATTTATATTTTTTATACAATTCAAATACCTTCAGTTGTGGTCATTCCAATTGTTTGGTTGGTGTCTGTTAATTTTATATTCAAATACAAAACTTCAAACTGTTCAAAGTCTATTGTTATATTGGGCTTAATTTCTTTCACAGTCAAATTTCCAACGGCAAGTCGCTTATTTTCAGGATTCGGATAAGCTGTTTTTATTTCAATACATCTACAATAATTGGAAGGGATTTATTTTGATGAAAATAGTTTAGCATAATGTATTTATTTACCCCACATAATGCTCTTCTGAAACACTTCGTCCCTGTTTTGTGGCATAACTTTTTGACCAATCTATTGCAAACTCCAAAATAGCATCGGTGTCTACATCAGTACCGATTATCCTATCGGTAATGATATATCCTTCGGGGACATTTTCGAATACTTTTGGTGTCTCTGTTGGCTATTATTATATGTTTTTCATCGCCGTTGAATTTAAATATAATTTCAATATAAAATGCTTACAATTCTAATCTCCGGTGGTTTGTTGTTAACATCAATCAATGTTATAACCAATTGAGCATATGCAATATGATAAGGATAACCGAGGGTGTCTTCAGCTTTTACTTGGACTACAATTTCATTTTGTCGATTGTAATCGAATGCATTATCTACACTTACTGTGATCAGTCCGGTGGTCTCATTTATATCCAAATATGTCTGCACATTTCCCACAAGTGAATGACTGAATAAAATATATTTATTTAAATGCAATAAAGGAAAATTTTATATTATTTTAAAATAATAACTTACATTACATTATCCCCGATATCTCTATCATCAGCCCTAACTGTACTGACCACAAATCCTTCCCCTTCAGTCTCTAAGAAGGTGGCCGTGTATCTTTCCTCAGGGAAAATAGGCTGTTCATCATTCCAATTGATTAGATCAATATTAACTTTGGCAGTTCCTCTGTGATCGGTGTTGTATTTTTCCACGGCTAAAATCTATTCTAAACAATAAATATCACATTATTTCTACGTGTATTGAGTTTTACCTCTAATTCAACCCGCTGCCATCTAATATCCTCATAATCCAAAAGCGATGCGTTAATAATACTTATTTGAAACTGTTGTTTTTGGTAACCCTCGCTTGGTATTATTATAAATGCGTTTGCGGCTTCTGGAGGATTAATTCCCACTAATTTGACATCGTATTGTGCGTTTTCAGCCTAAAATAAATTGAAACAAGTTACAAATTACAACACCGTATTAGCTAATTATTACCAGATCGATATCATTAACGAATATATCGACTCCAAACTCAAGCGACATATAAGTTTCTTCGTCTATGGATGTAGAGAAATTGTTTGTCTCGAATGTGGGTAAATTATCATTTACATCGTTGACTATAAATACAACAGTAAAAACAGTTTCCCACGACTCGTTATTGGCTTTATATGCACTTATATCAAATGGAAAAACCTTAAAATATACAACGAGTTAAAATATCATTATGCATTAATTTGATTTCTGTGGATTAAACCTCTTTATTTAACGCGTCTCTGTCGATCATATCTACTGTGATGATGCCGTCTTCGGATATGTCCAAGAAATCATCTGAAATATTCGTATTTATGAAAATATAGTGACGTACAGTAGAATTGAACTTTTTTATTTATTTGTTGATGCAGAGATGTACCAAAGTCAAACGAATATATACCCTTTTCTGCATCAATTTTCTCCTATTCCAAAAGGAAAAGGAATAGAGTGATATATAGAAAAGAAATATTGACTTTTATTATCAATCAAGCACTAATAATCAACTGATTCTATTTTGAAATAAAAACCCTGTTCACTAAGGCTTGGGATTCCTAGGCGTGCGTCGCCG
>JAGTTH010006663.1:0-59201 GCA_022606485.1 Agraylea sexmaculata | reverse complement strand
GTATAGTTGGGGACCCAGTGTAAGTATGAGGGTGTATAAATTATACCCTAATGTATTCGGTCACTTTGGGAACAGAATTGAATCATTTATAGAGTCCAGTCTAGACCAATGCTGCATCTGCTTTTATGCTATTTTTGACACGGACACCTACTGAATTTATCACACCACTAACTATATATTTAGTAATAGCTACTTTTATTAATACCATCCCTAAGATAGGCTTCTGGTTACAAAAGCATATATCTAAATCTAGACACATTACCAGGCCTCGATAACTGCATTTCAACTATGTATAGATAGGCTTAAATAATAAATAAACACCATCCCTTTTTATATAAAATGTCATGTGCCCAAAATAAAAATGTATAATTTAATTCAAATATTCCCCTTTAAGAGTGTGCCTAGTAAAAGAATGTGTAATTTTTCGAATAAACATTTATTTTACGATACCATCGGTTTTTTAATCGTTAATGGTTATGGTAGCTATTTTTAATGATTAAAATATTGAACTACTATTTTACACATAATTATTATTTAAAAATAAGCTTAAACATTTTTTTTACTTATTTCACATTAAAATTCGAGTCGAGTTTTTTTATTATTAAAATTTGCGAATATTGATTATTTTTAAATTAATATTAAAATAGATTTCTTTAAGATATTATATTATCTAGGACACAAGATTGATGATGATTTAAAAATATATTCTTAGATATTTTAGTTTAAGCAAAATCATATTAAGTTTATTATATTTGTTTAATTGTCTTTATTTTCATTTTTTATTATTAATATTTATTAAAATGTCTTAACTAATGTTTTTATATAACTTAATGGATTAATTGTTGGGTTGCGATTATCATGTACAATAAATAAATTATTATTATCATAGTCAAAACAATCAGTGATGAACTAATAGCCACACTACTTAATTTATCAATACTTATATACAACATGTTTTCATTTGAAACAAAAAAAAATTTTTCGCCATTGTGTAATGCCCGTGCGATTATTAAAAAAATATATTAAAGGAGGCTTAAGCATTTTTTTGTATAAAAAAATATTTTTTTAATGATAAAATAATTTATTATGACAGCTTGAGAATCTTCGGTTTTATTAATGAGTGAATATATGTTGTCATTAGAGAAAAACAAAAACAACTTATGATGTCATCGCATTAGTTCAAGTACAAGTTCAAATTGAATACGTCAACAAGGTATTGTTATTTACTTGCAATGTTCATAAAATATATACTAAAACGGGCCTAAGCATTTTTTTGTATAATAAAATAATTTATTATGACAGCTTGAGAATCTTCAGTTTTATTAATGAGTGAATATATGTTGTCATTAGAGAATAATAAAAACAACTTTATGATGTCATCACACTAGTTCAAGTACAAGTTCAAGTTCAAGGTCAAGTTAAATTTCGATAAACGTCAACAAGGTATTGTTTACTTTGCAAAATGCCTAGTGCATTTTGGGTGAAATTACGCTGTACCGTACTTTGTTAACATATTCAAATCAGGCGGTTAATCACCTAATAAGTAAATACGCAAGATTCTCAAACTTTTTAAAAGAATAATTAAAAATTGTAAAGTTTAAGTTGTTACATTTAATGTGGCATTCTTTACATTTAATTATTTGAGTATCTATTTATTTATTTATTTACGCTGCTTTTTTTTTTTTTTAGAAAGGGTCTTTTTTGAGAGGGTTTTTTATACACAACAACGTGTTAATTGTCTGTTGGTGATCTTAACTATTGTTAGTTACACAGGTCACCGACAGAGCGGCTCTGCCCGACTTAATAATCGCCTCAGTATTTACCTTACAATCCAGGAAATCAGAGTAAGCCTGGATCGAGACGATCGATCGGGATTTTATTAATATAATTCCCGATCTCCCAGTCGTAATAACGGATCAAATCAATTTAAAAATTCTTGACTTGAGTGGGATTTGAACCCATGACCACAGTATTTGTAGCCACGCTTCTTATCCCCTGAGCTATTACGCTGGTAAAACACATGTTGTATATTCAAATTGTGATTAATAAAAAAGTCACCATGCAATTATTTCATTTGTTAAGACCGCAATAAAGTACAAAATTCAATCTACATATGTATTGATAAAAAAAAATTCCGGTGAATCGAAGCGCAATATCGGCGGTCGTAAACAAACTTAGATTTGGTTAGTGAGCAAAACACTTGTCGGTCTTAAATCAAACACTTGGAAATTAACAAAAAGCATCAAACCGGATGAATACGGCAACCGGATATGCGCTTCTACCGGATGGAACTGTGAACCGGTTCATTCAATAAAAGGAACCGGCCCTATTGATTCAACAACCTCACTTTTTACCATCACACATTCAATTACCAGATTAATTAAAAACCGAACCAATACGCCAACCCCTCATTAATATTAGGTCAGATTTAATTAATTATTTAAAGAATAATATAACGGCGAAGTATTAGAAAGGTGAGAATTTATGATCCTTAAATGCGAAGGTGTTTTCTATTAATGAATGGAGAAGAGAAGGACATGCACCGAGATGGAAAAATGAATTCCTAGACATCCGTCCGTTATTTTTACGACACTTTTAGTTTTGCACCGTCATAATATTGGTCGAATATAAAATAATTAAAAAAAAATTGACATTAAATTGAAAATGACCTACCTGCAAAGTACTCTTGTCAATAAGCTAATGAGGCATATTATATTAAACAAAATTCAATTCAGTCTATTAAATATTCTAATCTGGCCCCCGGCTAAAAAAATGTTACGAAATTAAAATAGTTTACAATTATTTAATAACAATGGATGGATTAATTATATGAAAAGGATTTTTAACCCAAGAGCGAATTTAAATTCTGCATTACATTGTTTTTATCCACAGGATTCTATAATTAATTTAAAAAATATATTGGATATAGTAATACAATGTCTCATCTTTCATGCATTACAAAATACAATATATTTTATTACACACATTTATCATTTGCTGTCATCCTTTATATCTGACATCGATAGCTATAAATTAAATAAAATATCCTACATGATCATAGCAAAAACCAATTTTTTATTTGAATGTGGGTGAGAATCCGCACAGAATGTTAAATGTAAATAGTTAACAGATCGATGGGGAAAATCTTTCCTACACCTTGTCGCATTTAAAATGCATTATACATTCAAGTGGAAGGATTTTAAATTCTGTTTGAGAAGGTTTTATTACAAATTTAAATTAATTTTGACGAATATACCTTCGGGGGCTCACTCCCATCTCTTTGCGGACAATAGACGGGTATTTTACGATTGTAAGTTTTATTTTTATACTCA
The DNA here is from genome assembly GCA_022606485.1 of Agraylea sexmaculata. Taxonomy (NCBI): domain Eukaryota; kingdom Metazoa; phylum Arthropoda; class Insecta; order Trichoptera; family Hydroptilidae; genus Agraylea; species Agraylea sexmaculata. The sequence goes on along the minus strand of JAGTTH010006663.1, from coordinate 55,869 downwards.
AAATTCATTGGCGGAGAACAGGTAAGGGGTGTGTGTGTCTGGGGGTGTAAATGTGAGGGGTTTAGTGCGTCATTTGATTGGCGCTGGTGCCACTTCCTGAAACAATCGCTTCAGGTTTCATTAGACCATGTCTAAAGGACATATACTTATCCAAACGACGACATATCCTCAAACTTTATCGCCAAGACCGTAAAAAGTGCGTTCAATTTAGAAATTTCAATATACGAAATATTAATATCCTCAAAAAACTTAATACAGGAAATATCAATATGCAAAATCCAATCACTGCAGTATGTGCATTTTAATTATAATTAAGGATATACTTATTTTACTAAATGTTTTTGCAATACTCTCCCCATGAAATATTCTCACTGATTCCACCCAGTATACATTTCAATAGAACCATTAATTATTTTCAACTAACGAACCGGACATATTTTAGTTTTTAATGTACTATTAACAGTTATGTATTTGGTGATTGATAAAAAATTCTCTACATTATTAAGTCATATTTTGACGATTTTGAGTTAGCGATGCATTGTATATGTTATTTATTTACTGCCAAAATGCACTTAGTCGTATAATCAATATTTCGGGAGAAAAAAAATAACTAAGTCTCAAATTTACATTTTTAGTTTCTGTTAGTTAGTTAGTTCTGGTAGTTAAAATAGAGGTTTTTATAATTATGTTAGATTTGGAAATATAAAAGAAGACTTTTTTTTTCACTAATTCGCCATCATCTCATAACTATGAAATATGCCTTTTGCAGTACCAATACATTTTGGAAGTATACCCTCGATATGTACTCTGTTATATTCTCAACTCAATGATTAATTCGGATTATCTATATTATTTACTAATAATTTTTGGGGAGCTTATTGAGATATTAAATCTCACAGAAACATTATTGATTTTAGAAGTTAAATTATTGAATAAGCAATTATTTAGGGAATTATATATATTATGTATATTTTTTTAAACGATGCCCGTGAGAAACGTAATCAAAAGTACGATTTTGTATTAATATACCCAGGCGGTTTTTACCCCACAAGTATGTCGAGTAAACGTCAGTGTCACTACGTCAAGTGGAACCTGCAAACGCATGTGATTGATTGAAATCGATTTTGGCCCACCAGGTTTTTTTAACATTTCATTGGTACAGTCATATAAACTTACCTTTATAATTCGATAAGAATAATCGGTATTATGGAATTTTATTGATATCGAAGTCATAATGACAGATTAAATAAATTTCATATTTAACTACGATGTTTGTATTCTGTGCTATTATAATTTTAATAAAATTATGTCATAGAGTATGCAACATTATGCAAACGACAATAATTGTAAAGTCATTGCTGATGTGTCAGACTTAAATAATCACATTGGAGCCATCTTAAGTTACGACAGTATGTAACAAAACTTAATCCTTCGTCTTTGTAACAGAGCTTCCATAACTTGGAAACGTGTACATACATAAGATATTAATATACATAAGCGTCTTATAACATGCTTAGGATCATATCTGAGACGAGGTTGTTAATGAAATCGCTCGATTTAATAACTTTAGGGTGAAACTTTCATCCCACACTGCTTATCCGATAAAATCAGTTCGACAATGCATGCATTTTTAATCGAATATTTTGATTTCTTGTTCAATCACGGCGAGATGATCTATAAATATGTAATCGAGCCGAAAAAAATATCGTTTGTATCGAGTTTAACCATCCGACAAATCTGTTTACCGCAAACACTCATTGTTTTGACGCCATGTATGCGAGTGTGCGTTTATTTATATATTTTTTTTTTTTTTGTTATTTATTTCGGAACATATTGTGTATTGTTTCGTAAACGTCCAATGGAAAAACGTATACAAAAATCGCTTCATTAAATTTCCCTTTGTGTCGGGTTTTCCTTGCGTTGCTTATTTGACCGGAAATGTAGACCCCTTTTAACATCCCCCAATACTGCATACAACCACCCCATAACCACCATATTAATGCAAAAAAAATATACAACCGAATCACGATTACACACTATCAATGAGATAATTAGCCAGATTCTGCAAGTGACAACATGGTTTTATAATTTTCGATACCTGATTTAAATTTAATTATTTTATAACTGTATCAACAAGGCTTGGGAAAAGTGAATAATTTGAGGGTAGCGTTGAGTGACCACATTTTTTTAGATATAGCAAAAATTATATTTATTTGTGGAATTACAAAGCCAAGAAACAAATTTTCGAAATAAGTTTATTTATTTAAATTTCAGTATGGGGATTGAATGATATACATATATTATTAAATTTAATTAATTAATTAATCTATACACTTACGATCCGGGCAACTTTTTCATTTTATTAAAGGATTTTTTCAACTTTTTAAGATACAACAACGTGTTAATTCATTGTCTGTCGGTGATCTTAACTATTACTATTTACACAGGTCACCGACTTAATAATCAGTATTTACCTTACAATACAGGAAATCTGAGTAAACCTGGATCAAGATCGGGATTTTATTAATATTATTCTCTCAGTCGTAATAACCAATCAAATATTTTTTCCTTGCCTTATCCCCTGCGCTATTAGGCTGGTTATAATACATCTCACAATTAAAAAAAATAATAAGAATATTTTCCAAAAATCAACAATAATATATATGTGAAGATTGTCTGAATAAATAAAATGTATGTTGTATTATAAAAGATATCTTCATATATCCGCTGAATCTTTGTGAGTACATAATAAAAAATGGAGAAAAAATTAATAATTATAAAAAAATCAGCCTTTTAAGTTTCGAGTTAGATTCGTTAACGGATTAAAAAAAAAATTCTACTGGTTATTAATTAGATTGGGAGATTCTGAATAGTATTTATGAAATCCCAATCGACCGTTTCGATTCAGGTGTAACTACTCTGATTCACCTGAAAAAATACTTCATTTATTTAATAAATTAATTTAGAATTTTCCCTTCAAATTGAATATTAATGTAATATTAGTAGTGTATCAGGTGTGTACGCACTTGTTATATTTTAACCACTAAGGTTAACGACGTTCCCGTATGTATTTTCTGGCACGTGCTTCTCTGTATTTTCTATTTATTTGCCAAGCCGTCACGTCCAGATACTAAAACTAAATATACTGTATATACATATAAAAAAGTAAACAAGTCTTTCTAAAGTTGCCCGAAGTTTAAATGTATATGGGGGTTCAATTAAAAATTACCTAGGAAAAAACACGACCGGACAAATACAGTCCGCACGACTTCATTGTCTTCTACTTCAATTTAGGCTATTGCTGCTTTGAACACATTCATCGCCGACTATTTTTATAATTTATTTTAATATTTAAATTTCATAGATGTTTTATTAATTCGTACGTTTCGTGGATGATACATTCATAATATTAATGGTTTTTATTTTTTTCCCTATACTTTTTTAAAATTTAATATCTCTCTCATATCAAATAAAAATGTTAGTTACAGGCAAAAAAAAATATACTCTGCACACCTTAGCCTAATTCATGTGAGATGTTTTCTATTATCAAACTATGTTAAATTAAAATTTAATAAAGAAATTGTAATAAATTAAAGATTTATTTTAATTGCAGATTCTTCTGAAAAAGATCGTGAATGAATTTACTGTGTCTATTTAAGAACTTTCTTCAAAAGTATTAAGAAGTATGCGTATTTGATCATATATTAAATCATATGAAAACATTATAATAATTATTCAATCATAGAAAACAAGGCATATATTGCCAATTTTTATATCTTATTTATTTGCATATAAACGCTCATAGAGCTTTTTGTTTTTACAGACAAGAGAAAAATAAAAAAAAGGTTTCAAAGTAGATGAAAATTAATTATAATATTATATAAAATGCATGTATATAAAATAAAATTAAGAAGAAATCACTATGTTGCTATATAAGGTCGCTCTTAAAAAAGCTCTGTAGGTGGCAGAATTTGTTGAAAAGAGTGTTAATAAGTATGAGTAAAAATTGTGGTAAATCGAGTATAAAATAATATTCTTCATACAATATACACCAATAAAACTTACTGCTTGATAGTTGTATTAATTGAAATAATAAATTCTAAAATTAATATAAATAGTCCAGGCGTTGCGGTGTTGATTCATCAGAACAGTGTTTTTGTTTACTTGTGTCCAGCGAGTGCACAGTTTTTTAACATTCCCAATCAGCGATAATAGGAACGCGGTACAGTCAAAAGCAATAGTATTAATCCAATTCTGCGTGTACATAGACTGAGAGTAGACGAATACTATTGCGACTGAGGGCGGTAGTTACACAAAGTTTTCAATTAAAGTTTCAAATCCACACGGACGCAACTAATTGACGGAATCCGAGCTCCGCTTCAGCACACATTGGATTGAACCGAAGAAAAAGAGAATGTATATTATAAGTATTGAGACTTTTAATCAACACTTTGCTACATGCATTTTAATAAATTAGTTTTACATAGACATACATTTTATGACGCGAAATAATTAAAAAATATAATCACGTATGCAATTATGTATATATATAAATAATATATTATTCATGTCAAATTTAAATAAAACATTCTCATGTTAGTTATAGGTAAAAAGATTTATATACTCTGTACACCTAAGTCTATTTCCAAAGATGTATTGTTCTATCAATCAATGTAAAAACTTATACATAACTAAGAAATTGTAATATATATAAATAATATAAATGTATGATTTTTAAAAGAATACGCCATATTTATACCCAAATAATAAAAACCATATAAAATATATTAATTTTATTGCAAATTGTATCTGCGAAAACTAAGGGATTATATTTACTATATTAGTAGTTACTATATAGTTTAAAAATGTAACTGATAATTGCGATTTTAAATTATGAAGTGTATTGTATACTATAATAATTATAATGCCAATTTGGAATTATATTTTATTAGTTCAATCACATGTTCTTAAGTAAAAATTACGGATGTTATTACTCTACTTTCCTGGATTGTAGGATGATTATTAAAGGAACTGTGTCATCGAGGACTAAATATATAATAAATCCATAAAAAGCTCTTAAAAATTAATTTATGTTCATAAATATAAATGAACAAATAAAATTCATGATAGTATTGACTTCTGGGTGGAATTACATAATTAAAGAAATTTATTGAATGCAACTTGCACAATATTTTTCGAGACAGTATACTTTTGACTACTGAAGTTACATGAGATAAATTTATTTAATATAAAATTCTATTAAGAGATATATGAATAAACCTTATTAGAATAATTAAAATGTACAATCCTAGTCTTATGAAAGATATAGATTGTGGATAACTTAATATTTTTGGATAAAAATATATCTGTAATGAGTCATATGACTAATTTTAATAAAATAATAAGGCTGTCTAACGGAGTGCATCATGGTTGAAATAATATAAAGTGGAACATTGTGCTTTTGATACAGATTTACAGAAGAGCAACCTTATGAAAAGAGACAGAAGCCTTCTTGTTGTTATGGTTTGTTACTTGTAAACAACTTTAATAATGTATTATATGTATTACCTAAGTAACTACAATCCGTATTCATATAGTTTACTCGGACGTCTGCAAGTTTCATTCATTGTAACGCTTACAGGAACCTTATCTGACAATTATTGTTCTGTGTCCTTTTTCATTACAATAGACATGTGAAAGTTGTATTCAAAGCATTGTATTTGATATGTTATTGATTTATGAAAATCAGTTTGTATATAGATAAGGCGCGTGGCTACAAATACTGTGGTAATGTGTTCAAATCCCGCTAAAGTCAGTATTTTTTTAAAATTTATTTCATCGGTTATTACGAATTAAATCCCTTAAGACTATCTTAATTCCATGGAAAAGACCGATCTTGTTCACATTTACACATACAATTGAATTTCATTTTATTTTTAAATATGCCTACACCTGGGAAAATATTACGGAACATCATTTAAAGGAACTACTCTTATTCAATAATCTAATGATATTATAAAGTTTTGAAATCATGAAAGTTTTCGGCTTCTAAAGATATATTATGTATTTTTTTAAAACAGATTTTTAAATATCGTATGTCTTTTTTTGTTTTACAAATAATATTTTTATTAAAATGGGGAGATCAGGAATAATATTAATAAAATCCTGATCGATCATTTTGATCCAGGTTTATTCTGATTTCCTGTATTGTAAGGTAAATACTGATTATTAAGTCGGTGACCTGTGTAACTAGTAATAGAGAAGATCACCGACAGATAATGAATTAACACGTTGTGTTGTCAAAAAAAATCTAAAAACCCTCTTAAAAAGTATCTCTGGGCGTATATAAATAAATCCATAATAAGTAATAAAATCAATGAAATAAAATTCAAAGTGGAGATAATATGTTAGATTATCAACTAATTTCTGAGTGAAATTCCACAAATTTTTAGCAGGAAATTCCGCTGGTTGGTCGCTCGTAAAATTTACTGCTTCCCATAAATATCCCCATGATGACGCGTCCTCTTTCCTACGATCGGCCCTCTTTACACTTATTCTTTTATTTTATTAAGATTAGAATGAGACGTGTATTGTTTGGAGTTAAGACCATATTTTAGAGAGCACAAAACAAATGAAAAGGGGGAAGTTGTTTATTATATTTTATTAAAGTTATGAACGTATTATATTTGTTAATGACAGACACGCGGTGCACTTTTGTAACGCGTCTGTTGGATTTGAAGGAACTGTAAAGGTTGTCTAGGATGGAAGCCACAGCCACATCCATAAAGTCAGCAATAAAGATGGCATTCAAACTTGAAGCTGTAATGTCCAATGAACAATGCTAGGTTGTAAAATGGCGACGCCTTTCTGGATATTCGATAACTTCAATATCGGCCTTGTGTGCATACATATTTTTCACAATCGAATGCCGCTAATATAAATATTATTCCACCGTACGTTCATTCAATCTTTACGACTGAAAATTTACGTGTTCAATACTCTTATAAAATAACTATTTGTATTTATTAAATTGTCGTGTTCCCGTTTAAGTCTAGTTGTGTCATACAATTAGTCCAAACGACCACTTATTCATTATTGTGTTCGTGATCCGCTACAAATTAAAACATTCTTTTATTTCAAAAGTTTATTAAATTGTTATTTATCAAATATTGCATTTCGTATCTACCTGCACCCATTTATGAACCCTTAATAAATATAATTTATATATTTTGACTTAATAAAATAAATGTTAAAAATCTTATTTAAATATATTGATAAACAAAAATTTATTATTATTTGAAAAAATGTGTGGTTTTAAATCTGCGGCTTTTTTATACCCACTATAAAATTTGGCAAAATAGACGCAGTATTCAAAGAAAGCACGTGATGAAACAATATAATTTTAAAATTTAAATGATAATAAAATTACTCAATTGCAGATTTATTTTTGCCAGGAGCAGTTTTTTTAAGTAGTTGCTTGCAAATTTTGTTTTTTTTAGTTACAACAACGTGTTAATTAATTGTCTATGGGTGATCTTAACTAGAACTAGTTACACAGGTCGTTAACTAGATAATCGCCTTAGTATTTACTTTACAATTCAGTAAACCAATGTAAAACTGAATCAAGATTTTTTGTTCAACATATATTATAATCGTAATCGGTCTGATTTCCAATATATATATATATATATATATATATATATATATATATATATATATATATATATATATATATTCTTTCCCGGCATTCGCGTATTTCTCGGTATGCCTGTACGATTTATTTAATTTTATTGTTTGTATATGATGATTCCAAATTTAAATAAGGCGCCTGAATTTTCTTGGTCTTAGTTAGTGAATAAAAAAAAATAGTCAAAGAACAACAACTAATGATCGTTGTATTTTGAATGGTGGTTGCGGCAAGAAGAGAAATGTTTATATAATATGAATGGAGGTTGTCTTTGTGTAGGATAATACCGTTTATCTTTACGAGTAGAAAGTATGGAAATCCCTTAGCAGTGATGGTGTTTTCCTGTTCTGTTTTGTGTATTTGCTTGGGTGATTATCGTATTGCAGCAATACTAATCTGGTCAGCATGGAGTAGAGCACGACCCTCGTTGTCCGGCACGTACACAAAAAATACACACATCTAAAATATGAACGTGTAATCAATATTATTCACTAATGAGAACCACTACCAAAGACTTGACCACTTCAAATGCTTGTTTATAATTAGAGTGTGGTGCATTTAAGAAAGGCATACTCTATATGGTCTGAAAGAGCCTGGTTAAGCCAGTGATATATTTGTCCTATTACTTACACCCATTAAAATTATTACAGTGTGCTTTTTGGTGGATTACTCACAACTATGCGTTATGAACTTTATATACAAACACCATAATTTATTAAATAAAAATGCTTTAAATATTGAAAATAAAATAGTAACTATTTACCAGAGTAATGGATCAAATACCGCTCAAGTAAATAATAAAAGATTCGATCGGTTATTACGACTGGGACATCGGGAATTATATTAATAAAATCTTCAACAATTATTTCGATCCAAGCTTACTCTGATTACCTGGATATTAAGAAATAGAGCCGATCTGTCGGTGACCCGTGTATTTGTTAAAAGTTAATATCAATAACAGAAAATGAATTAATACGTTTTTGTGTCTAAAACACATTTTTTTTAAATTAATTACGTATTATTTATAAAAAATCCATCGAATTATGTGACTAAAAAATATTAATATAATTAATCCAGGTTTACACTCAGTTCCTGGCTTATAAGATTAATACTGTGGCGATTAATAAATTGGACAAAGCAACTTTATTCAGGAGCTTGTTTAAATTTCAAAAAAAATCACAAAGATCCAAAAAATATGTTCTTTCAAATATTTGTATTATTTATGTGTTTTCTGAACTCTTATTATTTTTTAAAAAAAAGTGTTATTTAAGGGTAAGTCAATACATTTTTTTCGAAGTGCCATCAGAAGACATTTTCAGTTCATTAATAAGTGTTTGCATAAAATAATTTCAATTAATTGCATTCATATTCAGTAAAAGATAATTGAATTTAATAAAATTGCACTTAAATGGTTAACCATGGTCACCACAGAGCATTTAGTCTAACCCAAGTAATAATAATGTGTGAAGAGGGAAAAACTTACAGCCTTTTAAAGCGAACGATTAAGATAGTACTTAGTTTATTTGAAGCTTTGCGAACGAGTTCTATTATATGTGTTTTTATGGATATGGCATTCTAGTTTTTTTTTCAGGTCACCGAGCAATCTGCACTGGTTGATGTGTCCACTAAATATTTTATAGATGGTGCCGCCGACGCCATAAACGATTCTAGAACTCTGTAAACCGAATACCACTTTACACTTCGACTAACTATTATATTTGGAATATATTAATAAAATTATATTCACATGTGTGTGTGTGTGTGGTTTGAATGTATTGTGTTCCGATAAGGAAAACAAAACGACGAGGCAAAAGTGGAGTGAGATTTCGGTCTGGGAAAAGCTTATAGATTTTACAGGCGTCTCGTATAACAGGAGAGCAGAACTTTATCAATGAAGCTCGAATACAATACACACAAAGCGTCTTCAAATATAAATATTATTTATATTTTTATTAAAAAATAATCAAAATGTTTTAATATTGAGCGTGCACATCGATAGTATGGGAGAGCTTTAGATAATCCTTGTATCCTTATAATTATTATTTTATTCCACTTTCATCTTATATATCTATTTAACCAAACTATAAATTGTTGATAGTGTTAACTTCTGGATGGAATTCCATAATATAATTATTATGATATATATTATTAATAATATTGTTGAAATTACACCATATAAAATTCTTTAAATCATATTATAAATGTTGATTGAACAATAATTTATATATAATAAATATTTTATATAATATTAAATAATATATATACAAACTCGTGTATTTTTATTTTTGTATAGTCATCCCCGTCCCCTTATTAAATTAATAAATATATTATACACAAATATATATAGAATTCAGAATAAAGAATTTATCCGCATTTTTGAATTCGAAATGCGGATAAATTACAGTCAAAATAAGCTTATTGAATGGGATATTCATTTTAAGGGAGTGTTTTACAAATATTTTGCATCACTTACAAAATTTGAATATTATGTAGATTTTCAATGAAAATCTCTATACACACATTTTAAAATTCACCAAAGATATGTATATATATATGTAGAATATAATGAGATTTATAACACCCCATTACCAAACCTTTGTTAATATTTAAATTTTACAATATATATATATATATATATATATATATATATATATATATATATATATATATAAAAGTTTCACAAGCTTTGTTAGGATATAGTGAAAATAACGATTTTTATTTAATACATTTTTGTAAAATTATTGGTGGCTTTAAAATATACAGTATACGTCTCCTTTGGAGTCACTTGGTAGATCTACTTGATCTAAAGACTCATTGTAGTGTGGTGGACTGGGAAACCACCTCTACTATTTACTCCCATAAAGGCCTGGCCAACCCCTTATAAAGGGATCCCTCGAATGGGGAAGGCGTCACGGATTTTTTTATTTACGTCTCCCTTATAATTATTATAATTAGATGTTCAGATATTCAAATAGGGGTGTAAGTATTCACGCTATAAAGACGATTTTTTTAGGAAAATCTTTATCGTATTTGTATATATATATATATATATATATATATATATATATATATATATATATATATATATATATATATATATATATATATATATATATATATATATATATATATATATATATATATATATATATATATATATAAATATAAAATAATGTAAGTGATAGGTTGTTAATGGTAAGGGTGTAGTGTATACAAGGTCGGTGTAATATAGGAGCCTGGTCCCGGTCCTGGGGGTGGAGGGTGGAGGGTGGAGGACTCAAGTATGGCTGTCTTAGTAGGTCAGCTCCACCCATTCATGTTATCCTGGTATCAGACATAGCCGCCATATTCCATCTCGCTTTATCAACCGAGGGACGCTTTCAATATATTACATTAATAAATTATTACATATTAACAATATCTTATAAAATATACAATAATTATGGTAGAAAAATAACACTGAGATCCCTTAATCCTTATTTCATTGAAGAAGTTAAATATTTTGTTTATATCATAATCATGTTTTAACACTACTTTTAATTACGTTTCTTAACAAAATAAAAAAAACATCATAATATATTATAATAATTTGTACCCTAAAAAGCAGGCTTGAGTCACAAGGTGGTTGGATGTAATGAGAATATTAAATTTATTAGGATTATTTAAACTGAATACATTTTATATTATTCGTAAAATATTTGACACATTTACTTTTTTTATATTATAACGCCTTTTTTGTTTATTAAACTATTGAATTGCTAAATTTGACAGTTTCTATCACCCACTTATAAATCTTTTATATCATAAGTAAGAAAAATTGTCGAATCATATCGATCAGCTATTAGGACTGAGTGATAAATTATTTTAATTAAAATAAAATTGCTCCATGTCTATTTTTATTTTGTTGATTGTAATCTATTAAATTTATACAAATTTGGTTAAATACCTAATGAGGCGACTAACTAGGAAATAGGATGAGGATTTATTGTTATTTTTTAAAAAGACTTTTTTACTTGGTAATTGTATATTTATATTATTATTTTAAAAGTGAATTTAACTTACTTTTCCTCATACTTTTTATTATTTAATATTACTTCTAATATCAAATAACAATATTATTAAAATTCTCATGTTATTTAAAGGTAAAACGATTTATAATATATACTCCTTACACATATACTCTGTAAAATTAAAATTCAATAAAGAAATATATCTAAGTCTTATTGATAAGATGCCATGTAATAAATATATGATTAGTTCATATTATGTATTTTTCAGAAAATAAAAATTTATTTAAAAAAAACAATTGATTTCATTCATTGAAAGACATTATAAGGATAGGTATTAAAAATATTTATTATGTGTGAAGACCGTTTTTTTTTTCAATATTGAAATAATTATTTGAAAAGATAGGCGTCCTTGTTGGTAAAGCGATTCGAGTATCAGGAGAGCATGTTTTAGGCAAATGTTTATAAGAGACGGGGGTGTAAGTACTTTGAATGTACGTGTACGTTGTACGAGCACCAACACCACGTAGAGTGTCTGGCTGTCTGTACGAGTACTAGTATATTAGTAGTGGCTGCTCTGGCTTGTCTACCTGTTACAACCTCATGAACTCCTTGTCATTTTTAGTGTAGACTCCATTTTAAAGTTTCAGCCGCGGTGTGGGGGGAGATAGTTTTAGTTTAAAATTCAAGACAGCGGCGTCGCGACGCTTCGCTCGTAGGCGGACGCGCCGCCCATTTTACACACTAATTAAAACACCTTCCCTTCATCACTCACACTAACAACAACAAATTTACTACAATAAATATTGATTTTAAAATTAAACTAAAGCCATTTTCACACTATTCATATAAAATTATTATCCAAATATAATAGGATTTCATTATTATTTATTGTAAGTTGTTGTATATTTTTTAATGCATATAATTAATCCTCCATACTCATATCATATTGCAGTTGATTTTTTTAGAATAATGCAATTTGATTGAAAATAAAAATTCTTCACATTCTTGATGATGTTATTTAGAACCCGTAAAATTTTTATACAATAATTCATCCCATTGTAAAAAATGTCATGGATCAAGCAAATTTTTTTTAAACCAATTGAATTTAATAAATGTGCAAGTAAGTATCTCGAAAATATTATATAAAATTAATCAAGGATATTTTATTTATATTTTGTTTTTTCTTTGACCAAAAATCATTTTACTGCTTTCAATAAGTGTAATAAATAAATAAGAATAAAATCGTTTGCGTGATGGAATTTCATTACTATTTTAATAAAATCAGTGGAATTTTTAGTATCAATTTTTTATATTTATTTACGCCTCGAGGAGGGTTTTTTATACACAACAACGTGTTAATTGTCTGTCGGTGATCTTAACTATTACTATTTACACAGGTCACCGACTTAATACAGGAATTACCTTACAATACAGGAAATCAGAGTAAACCTGGATCAAGACTATCGATCGGGATTTTATTAATAATATTCCCGATCTCCCAGTCGTAATAACCGATGAAATCAATTTAAAAATTCTTGACTTGAGTGGGATTTAAACCCATGACCACAGTATTTGTAGCCATGTTTCTTATCCCTTGAGCTATTACGCCGGTTACAAAAATAAAATTAAATATTTAATTGAAAATTTGTTGCATGATATGAAGTTAATTTTACTAAATATTTTTTTTATAAAATAACATGTATAATATTTCTAATATGATTGTGTTATTTATAGTCTAACCGTGTAAATTAGAAGGATGTAAGTTTTAGTTAATCAAGAGGTTCAAGTTTATGAACGACCAGGACTGACGTTCTGTTTACTACCGACTAAAGTAAAAGGATTATTTATTTTTACATCGTACTTATATACGTACGTCCAATATTAAATATGTAAGATGAATAATTTGAAAGCAAGTTAAAGCCCTTCAGTGAGTTAATTAAATCTTGTTTATTGTCCATTGAAGTGTCTCTCGAATGAATAAATAATCAATTTAAAATATAGTGAAGACACAAATCCCGGCGAGGGGTAATTGAATAAAAAGCGGAATGTATATTCTTGGTGGGTTCAGAAGTCACGTAGAAAAGAGGCGTGTGTCTTTTTGAAAGCTAAAGCTGGCAAATATCGGCTTTGATAGAGCTGCATATGCGCATTGAATAAATTATAAAGTGTGTTCTTTGATATTCGCATATTTTTTATGTTTATTTAGAATATCGGACGTGTTTACAGACGACATGAAGCCTACAGTTTTATATATAAGTGCTCGAGCCTCCTTCTATCTGCAAACCTAGAAGCTTTTATCCAAATCGAATTACTTTCTTAGCCGACTCACATTTTGCCATCTTCATAACCGAATTACTTTATCATATTTAATATGCTCATTTTGAATAAAATATCACCATGGAATTGTTTTCAGCTTCAAATCTCATATGAAAATTTCTCAGATGCACACATAATCGTTGATTTAATAATTGAGTTCATTACCAAGTTAATTACTTATAAAGGTACAACTATTTTACCGTATTTAAATTATCATATTATATACAAACGGGATTTCAATATGCTTAGGTTAAAAAATACACACACCCATTGATCAAAAAATTAATAATACAATCCCCCCATTATTTATAATATTATAATAGACACAATACATATTTTTGATAATGTCATTTCATCAAATATTTGTATAATTAATATTAACGTATGTTTTTTACTAAAACGTCTTTTTAAGTATAGTCTTATCTAAAATCTAAGTTTAATTATTAGAATTTTTAATTTTATAAAATAATTTCCACACAAAGTTCATTTCGCCAAATTTTACAGGACAGACAAAGCTTCATTCAAGTTTTTATGGAACGAAATACAATGGGGTTACCTTTATTTATAGAGTTCATATGGGTGCGTGGAGATATGAATATTTGATAAATATAATAATAAAAATGTGCCTTATTTTTTTCTGAACTTAAGAATATATCCACCTTTTTGCATGAAAATGGCATTTAAATATTTTGGAGTTACGTACTATGCAAAAAAGCCGACGAAATCACAATTAAATCGCCCATACATGCAAATTCTAATAAATTTAATGGTTGACATTTTCTAATAATTATATTCCTAAAACCAATGTTCGAATTTGTTAAACATTAAATTATAATAATGAAATTGCATCCAGAAAATGTTACTTGTGAAGGTATATACATACGTATATGAAAAAAAATATGAATTTAAAGTGTGTGATAATGTATAAGTAATTTAGTGATATTGTATATAAATATTATGAATTGTGTAGCAGATATGAGATCGCGTAGCCACAATAATATAACGTATGAATTTAATGTGAAGAGCTGCAGCTCTCAGTTCAGCCACTTTCATATGCGAAACCTTACAATTTTATAACAAATTTCCTATTTCAATACGACACTATTCACTCCTATTTATGAGTACACATATATTTATCAAAATGAACATTTTATTTAGTATTTACTAATATGTGCTACAGTGCACACAATTCAGGTGAAGGAATATTTAATCTAAGCTCAATAGCAAAGTAGCTCGATAATAAAAAGAAAACTTGATCGGTTATTTCATTTGGGATATGGAATAATATTTATATAATCAAGACTCATCTCTCGATAGAGGTTTATTCTGATTATAAGCAAACCTAGTCTAAGTGGGTGTAATGAACTGCTTTGACCTATTCGACATCTGCAACGATTACCTTTATATAATAATATTGCATTATTATTTGATTATTTTGTTTATTTATATTTTATTATTGTATTTCAATTCTCTGATATTTACACAAAACATTATATGATAAACATCTACAGTTATCATAAATCAATTATTCATGGGACAAACTATAAAGTTGAATGCAAATTTAAAAATAGTTATTAGTGATTAATAATTAGTAGTTATAATGTTTTTCTATTGATATTCGAAAATTTAAATAGAAAAATACATATTAATTTAATAAAAATGTTGCAGTGCTCTACAATTGTGAGCAACTGAAAACCTGTTTTTTCACCCTCTTGCACTGGGTTTTATTATAAAATGAATATTAAAATCAGGGAAAACCACTTTGACCTTACTTATGTGAAATGGTAAATTAAAATAAATTAATTCTCATAAAAATACAAATATTTATATTCAACAATATATTAGTTAATGAATCGGAATTACTCTTTGTGGAATTCTGCACAAAAAATAATTATATATATATTTTAACAAAAACATATCAATGTTAAAATGTAAATAAGACGGGTTAAAAATTAATTATTAATGATTTTAAATATATAAACTAAGATTCAGATTTTTCTATAACGACATATTAAAATGACGTATTTGAATGTAAAATTAACTCTAAAATTTTAATAAATAATTAAAAAGCATGCAGTATAGGTATTAATATTTAAATGCGACATTCCCTATAGTGGTTTACTAAAAGCCGCCTTTCAAAGGTTTTCACGCAAAACGCATATTCAAATCATATTCGCATTTCAGAGATATAGAAACGCGTTTACTGAAAAGTTGTCCACATTTCATATATTCAAAATATCGCCACAAAGTGTCGTCCTTTGAAACGGCCGATGTTTGAACATTTTTTAATAAATTCCTCCAAATAATCCATACTTGTGATTTATTCAATACTATGAAATCCTTATAGCGGGTACTATAAAATGGAACTCATCAAACTCAAAATTTATAAAGATTGCTTCCTTTTGGGTATTATACTGATATTTCGTATAATATGATGTATTTGTTTAGGTAGAAAATGATGTTAACGCCGTCAGTTTTTACGATACTTCACCGAAAAGAGGGTGTAATACGGAACGCATATAAACTGGGTCCGCTTTATTCTTAAACATCATGCAAAAATACAGACACTCTTTTAGAGCTTATCTTGAAAGTTTGCCAAAAATAATTATCATATATCTTTTGTTCGATTTCAATTTAAAAAAATCTAGGTACGTGATTTTATATGTAAATAAATGGACGTAATATTTACCGCTTGGTTTAAAAAAATAACATTTTACACACATTAAAATAATTTATTATAATAACCATTAAAAAATAACGGTCATAATAATGTACTAATAATAGAAACACATATTTTTATGTAATTATCTACTTTTTACTAGTTCTTTGGTTTGTATAAATTTGACAGAGGCAACACTGATTGTCTTGTCTATTCAGACTTGTCTATTTGGTCTGCCATCTTGATATTTATACATTTAGTTGTATGGCCTGCTAATATATCAATTGTATCGATGTGCCCTGTTGGCGATGTGTTTATTTAATTAAATTAATATTTTTTAAGAGAATTTTAGTCTCATAACACCTTGATGGACTTTTTATTAGATGTTATACACGTAATTAGTGAATTTATTTGAATTTAAGTATTACAGTTACACATGATCATCGACAGGGCAGCTCTGCAACTTTAAAATCCTGAAAATCAGAGTAAACCTGACTCGATTTAAGAAAGAATTTCGGAAGAAAATTATCGAATGATGATTTTTAGTATCACACAAAGTCTCTCAAATCAACATGTATTTTTCGTAAATTAAGGGAATATGCAAACTGACTGAGTTAATTTGACGAATATATTTTTGAGGATATTTCCCTCCTTGTTGTCTGGTTTTAGAGTGGAAGTTTTGACGATCTTGAAGGATGAGGAAAGGCATCCAGTTTTACAGGTGTTCGGACACCATAGTTACTGAACTAGCGTCAAATCTTCCACCACCAAATTCATCAAAATCACCTAAAAATACATCGTAAAATATGCCAACTAGCACTTAAAATAAATCAGCTTTTTAATAATGTATATATATATATATATATATACATATACATATATATATATATATATATATATATATATATATATATATATATATATATATATATATATGTATATATATATACCTACATATAAGTAAATATTTTTCATCTTCGCAAAAATACGGTTGCGTATTTAATACCATTCGTTTCATAAATAACAGTTTGTCGTCGACTCTTATTTGTATTCCGAGCGAATATTTGAGTTTCGATGCAAAATAATATAGTTCCTAGTCCAGCCTTTTTGTATATTCGACAGGGGTACGTTGAAATATTGTTTTTTGAAATGAAAATGGTCAAATAGTGTCATTGAAATTCAATACTTTTCATACAAACGGTTCGGATTAAGCAACAAGTTCCTAATATAGGTGCAATACTATATGGTTTTGAAAAAAATATAAATCAATAGATATGATTCGGTTATTTAATCGTAGAATTTCTTTACATACTGCATAGCCATAAAATATTTTAATGCCATTTAGTGGGAATATTTAATGCAATTTTTTTTTCATTTGGACGCAAAAAAAATAAATCATTTTATGTAGATCACGATTTTGATTATTATTAAAATTTCTTTATTATGCATAAGTTTTTACATTGATTGATAGAACAATACATCTTTGGAAATAGACTTAGGTGTACAGAGTGTATACATCTTTTTACCTATAACTAACATGATAATGTTTTATTTAAATTTAACATGAATAATAGTATTAAATTATAGAAAGAATGGGAAAAAATAAAAATCCATTTACAAATTTGAAGAATAATAAATAATAACAACGATAAAAGCAATATTAACAAAACAGTTACAAAATATAATGCTTAAAAACTAAATAACAATCTGGGTAAACCAAATTTGAGTTGAGTGGATTATTAGAAATTTTATTTTATTTTTAAAAAACTTCATTGTTAAAATGAACTTAGGTTTCCTCAAGGCATATTTGGTTTTATTTACATGTCTTATGATTGGGTTAGTCGGGAAGTTACTCATTTTAGTGTAATGTTTTTTACTCAAATCTGCGATATTTGCTTTGATCATTTTTAACTTAATGTCCTCGTGGACTTCTTTAAGAACACGATTTTAATCAATATGTTGTTTTAAGTTTACTTCTTTCAGCTTAAATCAGTTTTTTGTCTCTCCTGAAAAAATAGTTAAATAGACGAAGTGTGTACAGAAAGGTGACTAAATATGCGAAATATGTTTATGTTAAAAAAAAAAAAAAAATATATGATGATGCATTTGGAAGTCTCTTCAAATTAATATCAATAACAAGAAGTATGATTTATCGGTACGAAATTCAAATTCTTACTTAGGTTAGGTTAGGTAAGGTAACTAATTTTATTCACTAATAAAGCAAACAAAAAGGAAAGTAAAAAAAACAGACAAGGAGCAGAGAACAAAGCGTTCGTTGTGAATGTGGAAGGATAAGTATAATGTTGTGGCGACTCACGTTTTTCAGGGAAGTGATCCTGGATGAGAAAGAGGAGTCATATTGGACGGACCACGTTTTTCTTAACTACACAAAAGATATGGGTGTGCCGTGTTTACGGTAGTAATTTGAACCTAGTGGTTGTGTTTGTAATAATACTGTGCACTGGTCCTCATCAAACAGGGACAAGACTTGAATTCACCAAATAAGCCAAATATCTTCAACTTGCAGACGACAGATGCGACGCTTTATATCAGTCTCCTATTGGCTTCTTCCTTTATATTTCAAATCGCAAACGATTACATTTAAATTTATTAAAGCGAAATATTTTGACTTAAATTTGATGTACAATGGCATATTAGTTTTTTTTATTATTTATTTATTTTAAATACAAAACATATCAGACTGCAATATTACAGGACGCTATTACAAAGCAACACGATAATACCCCAAGCCTTATTACTACGCAGAAAAAAATACACAGATGACAAATAATCATAACTTTACTATAACTATAACTTATTTTAATTTATAAATAATCCTTTTGTTTTATTTAGATAACACTCGTATTACTTAAGTTATGTAAAATTACACACTGAATACAAAAACATTTTTCATTCATTCATTTATTTTATAAATTATGGGAATATATATATGAAAGACACAAAATCATAAATAGGTATTTTTAATTAATTACTTATTCACTAATATAACAAGTAAGTGTCACTTATTTTTATTGTATCTAAAAATATCATTTTGTAAATATTTGGTTTATATTAATTTATAGGAAGTATGTATGTACTATATAATTACATGATATTTTTTATTAGATTGACTTATTGAGATGTATTTTTCTTGTAGAAGATAAGATCCGTATAAGTAATAGAAATTTAACTCTAAAATTATTGTAAATAAAAATTACGTTTTCAACAAAATTTTCATAATATAAAAATAATTATCAAGTGATAATTGCATACACCTGTAAGTTTAAAAATCTATTTTATTTTTGTATTACCTTTAATAACTATTAAAATTTTCGATCCTAGTATGTGTACATATTTGAAATAATGCGGTATTATTAAAATCACGGTACCGATGAGCTTTTCATTTCACATTTAAAATTACCAGCTCTACTAACTCTTTGTAAGTGGAATAGTTCAAATACATGACGAGGGATTATTAGTATTGAATATCCTTTGAGTTTAATTCTAGTTGTGTAAACGGATATCAAAAATTCTCAAGAAGTTAAGGATCTCGATGAACTAGAGTAATTTGTTGAAATACCAACACTTGCGTATAAATTAAAAGCGGACCGAAACTAGTCAAAAATTCATCGAAAACATATAATGTATTTATTTAAATAAAATTAATGTTAATAAATGTGTTTTCACATAGACGTAATTATAATAAAAATATGTATATATTAACGAGAAACATTGTAATTTATTATCTTGTAGTAATTTTAGCTAAGCCCAGACAATCAAAATTGTAAATATTGAGTATAAATATTTAGAAATTTCTTCAGAAAATCTTTTCGACGATAGTTTCAGTATTATCTTGGAATAAGAAATGACTTGAATGGCTTCTCTCAGAATCTGACCACACCAGCAATTAAATACTAGATTAACTGCAAACAAGCATGGCTTGATTAAACAATTAAGCCATGGATAGACAGACTTGTTCACATTTACACATACAGTTGTATTCCATTTTATTTATAAACATGCACACACTTGGAAAAATATTAAATAATATTATCAAAAGAGCCATACATTGATTTATGTATATAAAAAGCGGATACTTTCTAACGTACTTGTAAGAACTAACCTAATTAATAATCTAATGATTTTATTAGAGAATTCAAAGTTTTCGACTTAAAACATAAAGTATTTTTATATTATTTAATATGGTTTTTTTAATAATCAATATATTTTGTTTGACGATTCATATTTTTATACTTAATTTTAAACAGAGTAATAGGTCAAGGCGCGTGGCTATAAATACTGTGTTCGTGGATTCAAATCCCTCCCAAGTAAAAAAAAAATATTTGATCGGTTATTATAACTGGGAGATCGGTAATAATATTAATACAAACCCGATAGATCGTCTTGATTCAGGTTTACTCTGATTTCCTGGCTTGTGAGGTAAATACTGAGGCGATTATTGGTGACCCGTGTAAATAGTGATAGTTAAGATCATCGATAGACGTTGAATTATCACGTTGTTGGGTCGAAAAAAAAAAAAATTTGTAAAAAAAATCTATAAAGATCCCCGGGGCGTATACATAATAATAATATTAAAATGATTTACGGTGAATTATTAATAAAAAACAATTTAACAGTTTGGGTTTCTCTTTAGCGATAGCTTTATAAATCTCTTCTAATAATGATCTAAGTCTAATAAAACCATTATAATATTTTTATGATTCCGTATCCATCTAAATATGTTTACTAAATATTTTAATTTAAAGGCTCTTACTTAATAATATTTTCTAGAAATATTTTTTATTGATTTTCGCTTCGTTAATAAATATATAGACACGTAGACAAAATATTGCCATATTTTGATGATAGCATTATTGGTATTTCTTATTTCTTTGGTGGCTGTTTAAAGCAGACAGACTCCAAATTCGTTGACCTCCCGTGGATCTCTCAAGGCATCAAGGACTTAATTTATAAACTGTTAACGGTGTTACTTTATCCCATTATATTCTTTGAGTTGTTGGCCAGAACAATATGTTCGATAATGAAGGTACGAGGCGCACAATAATAATGTAGGGGTGAGTTGTGCATACTGGCAAAGAGCACAAAGCAGCCAAGCAATGTATATATTATTATTATACACGGTACATTGGGAAGCAAAGGTAAATACTTTTTAAAAATTGTTAAGTGCGGTTAAACTGCAAAGTATATGTAAATGACAGCTAATTTCGAAGCAGGCTGCTTCTGTGGCCGCAAAAGGCCTTCGATTTTTTTACAAACGCCCGATATTTTTATGAAACTTCCCGATCGCCCCCGGCTGTTTTGTTTTGCACCCACAATATCACTTTGTACACCTGATTCATATTCAATTTATATTTAAAAAAAATCATAAGCAAACCCTACGTTGTTTTCCACTACATTAAACTTAACCAAAGGGAGAATGGGAATTCATTTAATAGCTGTCTAGAAAATACACACACGACATTGGGATTTTCACATATGTTACTATTTAATAAAGTATTAATTGTATTGTTATTATATTTTGAATAAATTTTTATCCATTTCACAATATAATAGCATTGAAATATATCCATATTAATATAGAAACAGATCAGTTAATAATTATGAAGGTTTTGTAATAAAGTGCTAATTGCATCGTTATAATATTTTACATTGTGTCACTTTCATAATATTTTTATTCATCTTATAGTATTGAAATATATGTATGTATGTTGTTTAATTACATGTATACATTTAATTCATAAAAATAAAATACATATTTTTAATAAATACAGAAATTCGTACAGTTTATCAATGGTAACAATATATTAACGAATAATTGTATAAAAATTTTTTTGGACGTAATAAATATGAAATAGAATGTTATCCTTTCTAATGTAAAATTTATACAATATTTGGCTGTTTTTTCAAAATACAATAATTTTATTTTTTGCTGGATATTCTTATATTTTTTAATAATAATAATAAAAAATACAGTAACGCCTTCCCTGTTACTTATAAAGGCCATGGTTGCTTTTATGGGAGTGTATATAGAATATATGTTTTACCAGGACACTCCAAAACAAATAGTCTTTTAGATCTAGTTCGATAAGCTAGATTCATCAAGTGAAAACAGTGGACAATGTTTTTACCGGCACCGTGGATCGATCTCGAGAGTCTCAATCACATTTTTTTAAGTTTATATATTTTTTCTAAATAATAATTATTTAAAGTATCTTTAAATTATTTTAAAATATTTATCACATTTCGATTTATTAAGTGTACAAGTAGTTAATGTCCACGAGTGCGGAAGACTGTAATAATCCACGGCCGGTTGCCGAAACCGTTCTTCTGTATGCCGATTTCAAATTTCCACTTTCAGTAGCAATATTATTGCTTTTCAATGTTTAACATACGTACAGGTATCCTACGATATAAATATAAATACCAAGTTACTGTTTGTCCGTGCCTCCGGAACACTCTAATGAAGTCCCTGATAAAAGTGACCTGAAGTGCTTTATTACTTCACCACCACTACTCATACATATTATATTCAGAAATGATTAATAGTGGTGGATTTACCTTTTTAATTTGTGGTCGGTGATGTATTTAATAGTTGGTTAATGTGTCGTGAATGGCGGTTTTGATGTTGTTGAATGTAAACAAGTAGAACAGAACAAGGACAATAGCAAATCGTATTCAATTCACCGGAGGCACGACAAACTTTCTCTTGAACAACCTGTACATTTCAGACTTGGCCTTACACAGGATTAGGCTTCTCTTCAAAGTTTAATCCCAACGTGGATTCAGATTTCATCCAAACCGCATTCTTAAACTCCCGACAATATCATGTAACCTTTAATATCCTTGTCAACTACGAGTACAACTAATAACTTTGATAATGACCCGCCTCTATTGTCATCACACAACGCTAATAATTAATAGAATCAAAACCACTATATCGAAAAACAGAAGAAAAATAATAAAATATATGAGGCATTTAGAGGAAGCAAACCAATTTGAGTAAATCGAGAAAAATGCACAAATTATTTGGTACATCAAAATGGAGGAAAATCAAATAAATTTACGAGAATTCAAGAGAAACCGTATTTTTTTAAAATTATTATTAAGAGAAAACAGTCGTCTAGAATACCAGAGAACCTACATCTTTGATGGAGCTTTTTTGAGAGGTTTTTTTATACACAACAACGTGATCTTAACTATTACTAGTTATACAGCCCATATATATATATATATATATGTACTATATATATATATATATATATATATATATATATATAATATATATATATATATATATATATATATATATATATATATATATATATATAATGAATCAAGAATATTTTATTTTTTCTTTGACCAATAATCACACTGTTTTCAATAAGTGTAATAAATAAAGAATAAAATTGTTTGTGTGTGATGGAATTTCATTACTATTTTAATAAAATAAAGTATAAATAAATAAAGTGGAATTTTTAGTATAATTTTTTTATATTTATTTATTTACGCCTCGAGGATCTTTTTCTTCTTTAGAGAGGATCTTTTTGAGTTGAAAAACGTGTTAATTGTCTGTCGGTGATCTTAACTATTACTAGTTACACATGTCACCGACTTAATAATCAGTATTTACCTTACAATACAGGAAATTAGACTAAACCTGGATCAAGACGATCGATCGGGATATGTGCATTCTCTTTTAATGACTATTCAGTGACCGATTTAGGTTTATTATGCAATTGTGTTTTTCGAAAATTTAAATAAAGTAAAATTTAATTAAAAATTTTGCCATTGAGCCACCAATTATATTTGTACATTTCAACATAAAAAATATGCAGTATCGTTTTAGAATTGATTATCCATGTTCAGGTATTTTTACACGGAATTAAATTGTTGAAAAAATAAGATGATTTTTTAACGAAATTAAATATTTGAAATGTATTAAATTTAGATGCAACCAATAATAAATAGAAACGAGTGAAGATGAGATTCCGCCAGTTTTAATATCCACCGTGTTATATTCAAATATGCGTGTGCTGATTCAATCAGTTGTAAATGTGTACAAAAATGTGATGGAAAATTAATAAGTGAAGGCAATCAAACCGATGGATGCAATATAAACAACAGAGTGAAGTAATGGAGTGAGTGTAAAATTAAATTTCAGAGTAATTAAATGTTTTCAGCGGGCCGTTACAGCCACGGCGAAATACCAATACTGAAAAAAAGGCGAACCCCGGGGAGGAAATATTTGCTGAAAAAATACCACGCCGCAGTTCATATATTGTTTGTTCGAAAATTAATCAAATGTATATTCCACAAATACAAGTTTTATATACTAAACAATATATTTATTACCTGTGTGAATTTTCAATATCCGCTTCAATTCAATTTTGTATGCACTGACTAATTCATTGAAGGAAAATTTATATTAAAAAAAACGAATGATTTTTTTACATACTAGATAAATATATCAGATTTAAATTATTATAAATAAATGCGATAATTATAATATTTACACTGATTTATAGGTATGCAATTAATGAGAATAAGAATCAATATTTTAACGTGTTCTCATTAAATATATTTGATTAGTCGTAAGATAATTTAGGTTTGAACTATGCAATTATTGGATGGAGAATAAATTATTTAAAAAATAAAATTATATCTAAAGATTAGCTGAAACTAGTCTCCTGTAATGAATAAATTTTAATAAGCTTAATATTATACGAAATTTACAAGGAAGAATCTTTAATGGATCAATTGATTCAAGAAAATGGCTGTTCTTATGAAAACAAATCATTATTATTTAAAATTTATACATAATAATAAAAAAATACAGAATCTAGTATGTATAAAAGTTCTTTTCTAATATTTTTGTGCCTGAAATCAAATATTTTCAATAAAGTACAATATGTAGTGATGTTTTGCATTAAATATATGCGAGTATAAATCAAATGCAGGCAAATGATTTATTTTTTATTGAATATACTGTATGCAGAATATATTTCCGCATGGATGGTTAAAAATCCGCCCATTGAAGTGGCAATCGTAGTTGTAAAATTCAATTGTTGATTAAAAAGCCTCTTTGATTTTGATGGTTGTAAAGTGGAATTGAAACGACAAACGATTCTCCACCCGCCCTTTCACAACTCATACCGCCATTTTAAATTTGCGGTTCAATTTAATTATGTTCTGCCAATTATTTGCCTCAAAATATGAAATCAATGCCAATCATTTGGTCTGCCTCGGCCACAATTGATTCAGTCTGCATGATATCGTTTGTAATTTGCTTTATTATAAAAATAACCACACGAATATCGACGTTAATGATATATTTGACGCTTAATTGATATTCAAACTAATTGACATCTCATTTTAAATAATAAACAAAATCAAGAGTTTTTTTGTGTATAAACCTAATATATAATGCTACAAATTCTATAGTTTCGAATCATATCGATATGACTGAAAGATACATTTTAATTAAAATAAAATCGATCCAGGTCTATTTTTATTTTGTTGATTGTAATGTGTTAATTTGATTAAATTTATACAAATACCTTACGAGGCAACTAACTCTTAAAATGTCCGATTTATTATCAAATTATTGCAAATGAGGATTTATAGTTGTTTTTTTAAAAAAAATAACTATAAATCTTGCCTACAATATGTTTTTTGTATGTATTATACTTGTACTTATTATATTTATACTATTATTTTAAAAGTGAATTTAAACCATCTTCTGTCATAGACCATATCTTAGTTCTTACTTCAATGTAATGTAGAGTTTATTGTTGTTATTATATAATAATCCTCATATTTGTAATGGGTTTTTATTATTTTCCTATATTTTTTTATTATGAAATTTTACTTCGTATATAAAATAAAAATGTACTTCAAATTTTCATGTGATTTATAGGTAAAAATATTTATATACTGTATACAACTAAGTTTTGTTTGATTAAAACAATGTATATCTTGGTTCTTAAATGAATGATTAATTATAAAGGTTAATGATTATCTAATCCCGATGATGTAAAGGAGACAATCATAGTGATACAAATACATAATTTGATTTGTATGAGTATGATAATATTTATTCATAGGAAAGCAAGTCCATCGATCGTCCGTAGGTTGAGGTAAAGTTCGGTTCACGGTAATAGAATAAAAGTGTATTTAGTATGTAGAATATAAATGATAATTGTAGAGTAGATATGACGTGTATAATGTGTAATTGCTTTTAGAAGCGTCTACAAGTGACACAGTAACTCGGTTATACTTCATACATTGCGGTACGTCAACCATTATACAATTATAACACTACCAGTTCATTACACTAATGTTGTTCTACAACCTCCGATC
Source organism: Agraylea sexmaculata (assembly GCA_022606485.1). Classification (NCBI taxonomy): domain Eukaryota; kingdom Metazoa; phylum Arthropoda; class Insecta; order Trichoptera; family Hydroptilidae; genus Agraylea; species Agraylea sexmaculata. The sequence goes on along the minus strand of JAGTTH010006663.1, from coordinate 28,817 downwards.
ATATACTAGAACAATGTGCCAAATTATATTATTGTACCTATGTGTGGACTATTGTGATATCTCACTAATTATTACCCGTACTCATCAACGTATTGGATTCAAGAGCCTTAAGCAGCTTCAGTTAACAACATATTATATTATTTATAGTAACTCAATTGTTGTATATTTGATCAGTTGCTACGACTGAGAGATCGGGAATAATATTATTAAAATTGTCTCGATCCAGGTTTACTATGATTTTCTAGATTGAAAGGTAAATACCCTGGCGATTATTAATTGGACCAGTGCCGACTCGAGTGTGGTATTAAATAGAGTATACAGGAAAATGAGTAAACCCATTATCGTAGGACTATAATAAAAATTTCACTTACCAGAATATCAGCAGGAAAAAAATGGTCTGGCACGTTGCTGTGACACAGTGTTTATGGGTTTGAATCCTGCAAAAATGAAAAAAAAAATCGGTTATTACAACTAGGAGATCGGGAATAATATTAATAAAATTCCGCTCGATTGAAAGAGGCTTACAAATAAATCATATTTAAAATAATAAAACATAAAACACACGTAATTTATTACAAAATTGTCTCAAGTGCGATAATCATTTAAAGCCTCTTTTATTCTCCTTTAAATAGGGTATAAATAAAGACTTGGCAACGAATATGCGCAATTGGGTGAACTCTTTTCCACCGATTCTGCTACCTACAGGGCTTGTTTAGGACCGACCTTACACCTTACTTTATTTTAATTTAATTTAATTTTATATACATTCATTTGAATATCATACTATAATTTACTTTTCATTTTTGTTTTAAACCTTTTTATTATTATTATTTTTCCTTGAATGTAAAAAAATCTCTTATGAGAGTTTATATGCTAATAAATAAATAATGCACATAATTAATTATTTTCACTCAAGATACCGTCGACCATACATATTTTGTTGATAATTTGAAGGTTTGTATAGAATATTTTTGTAATTAGTTGAATATGAGTAATATTCCATTTATGAAGAACTCTTCTTAATATACTGATTAGTGATCGTTTTTTTAATGTACTTGTTAATCATTTTGGATTAAATAGATTTTTGTAACATTTCCCGATACTGTTGTGTATAATTAATTGGTTGTACATGTTATATGATCACCAGATCAGTTTATGTTTAAATTTAATTTTAATATTGATCATACAGGGTGCAACTATCTTAATAGAAGCTCACTGTTATGGGTATCAATTTTTATATGAATATGAGTATGCAATACAAATAGAATATGGGATGGTATGGGAAGAAGCCGCATTGCAAATACAGGATCGGTGTTGATTCCCCATCGACTTTGACAGTATTCGTGGAGGCCACACATTGTATGGTACAAATGAGACAGAAATGTGTAATGGTGGTCTAACAAACATGGTGTTATATTGTAGATAGTATCCAGTCTGACAAAGGGGTCAGTAACGAGCCTCTAATTCTGTTATGTCTAATCAAAAATTCGTCAACGATGTGACGACACGTCGCGTCGCCGTTACGTGCCGTAACACACTACTACATTTCTAAGCTTTATAAAAGTAACAAGGTAATCCGTAATTCATGTCCGAAAACCAAAAAGACCATCTAACAACCAAAAGATAACCACGAAGAATAAACATGGTTTTATCATCGGACGGAATTTTTAATTAATTTATCATGGAGATTCTTTGGATGAATTCATTCATAAATGTTTTAACTTGAAAAGTAGACCGATAAAATATTTATAATATTCGTTGGAAATTTGGTCGAATTATTCTATACTTTGATCTTTTTAAAGCCACACTATTATCTAAGTGACCGCTTATTATTAAGGTTCATATTAATAATTGAAATGGAGTAAAATTTAATAAAAAATCCTCCGATACCTATTATTTTTTTACATTTAATAATATATAATAAGATTTTATCATCGACCACATAAATATTAATAATTATCATTGGATATTTGGTTGAATTATTACTTACATTGATCTTTTTTATAACACATTCTATTATTTTAAATCTTGAGTTAAGCTACTTCATTTTTAACTATAGTAATTTTCTCAAAGACTTACTAGGCAAATTATAAATTCAAAATAAACTCTCTTTGATAAATTTGGAATGAAGCCAATTTTTTAAGTACATTAAAGTAAATTTGGACGATTTAAAAAACAAGCATTATTTACAGTAGTTTTTCAATAATTATTGTATATTCAAAAGGACTTTTCAGAGTATTGAAAATTTGTAAAAAAAGTTGATTTAATTTTCATTGGCATAACAATTGTTAAGGATTGTCAAAATATGTTTGTATTATTGTAGACATAAATATTTTAATATGCAGAAATAATAATACAGTTTTAACAATCTAGGAAAAATTGCGAAAATTGGCACTTAAAACAGTCACATCGGAGACGTTTAAAAGTATTCTGATATTTTCTCATTGTGCTAATAGGATAATGCCATTAATAGTATGTGGTAATAACATTTAATATAATATAATAAATGGAATAGAGGGACGTGTTGTTAATTAATAGTGGCGAATCGATTTGGAAATGATTGTTTACGCGTCGGTTTACTTAGCGTAACGCAGCGTTGCTAATCTTCCTACACAAAGCCCAAACCAATTTCAGAATTTCATAATAATCTATGGATTTCAACACCTGAATTAGATGAAATGTTATGCAAATTATGTACTAATAGCACTATCTGCCCGTTCTATACACAATATCTACATATTTAACAAAACATCATCATTATGCATCAAAGATTGCTGTAATCAAATTAACAAATTGCATACTAATCAATCACCAACTTAACTCTTTTGAAATTAGATTATTTATTTAAATATCAGTACAGGATGATCTTTCATGGATCTTTTAATTTAAACAAATAATTAATGAATTTAATAAGCTTCATCTTAATATTATTATTTAAAGAAATAAGTTTGTAATTTCCACGTTATTTTTATTACAGTCTAAGCGCTTTCGATTACCAACAATGGGAAATTACAAACTTATTTCTTTAAATAATTATGGAATGCCATCAAGTATTCAAATGAATTTTCATAAATATATGTTTTTTTCATTGACAGTTTATAGTTTATTTCCAGCTTTATTGTTTTTAATTTAATTTTTGAGGAGTACACATTTTTTCTTATGTGTGTGGAGCAAAATGTAAAATTAAGACATGAGCAGAACTTATGTGAAAAACGACAATTTTGTGATATCGTAATAAAATATGATAAAATAGTTTTGTGATGCAACCAATCACGGGTTGTATTTTTCAGTTTTAAGATTTGGTGTGATATTTTTATGATGTAAGTGGGTTTTTATAATTCTCAATTAAATCAGAAAAAGTATTAATTAAATGACCATACAGACCAATGTCTATAATTTTGTATTTAAAAAAGATTTCATGGGTGATTTTTTTCCATTTATATACATTATGTATATGTTTGTAAGGTAGCAATTTAATCTAAAAATAAAAATATACGAATAAAGGTGCACCTTTCTTAAACAGCAAAGGTAACGTAAAGATAACGTAAAGTCGAAACGAGTTCTTTTGAATTCCTCGCACACCTGCCCAAGGCTGATTTGAAGCCTTTACATTATTTTAATCTATAAAGCTGTTGTGAAATTTTAATTATCACAGGCGATATTTTATAATGTTGAGACGAAGAGCCTTTTCAGTGGAAGCTGTTGCAACAATTAGTCTTGTCTGTGTAATCAAGTGATGTTCTTTGTATCAAGCAAAAAACTTTTAAACTTGTTCCTTCACAACACTCAATCTTTCACACCCACATACTCTTTGTAACTAATTCGAGGAGAATGTACTCCAAGATGTTTATACAAATTTTATATTTTGATCACGATTTTCAATTACAGAAGATATTCAGTTTATATACTACAAAACTCAGTAAAATTTTAATGAATATTTCGACCAACCAAACATTATTTGATATTATAATCTGTAAAATTACACTTTTTTGTAAGTTCTTTAATTTTTATTTGAATGATTTTGTGTATTTTTAAACTACACTACAGACGAGAAGTGATCTTCAGATACTCAAAAGCTGACTACTCTGCCTCTGAAGTTTCTGAATATGACTACTCCTTTGTAGTTGAAAGTACATACTCAGACTCATTGAATTTAAAAATTGTAGAATTTACAAAAAAAATATCTTTAATTAATTGAGACAGCAACATAAAATATAAGGTTGGATATTTTACCACTGAGCTATTAAATCATTACAAAAGTAGAAAAATAATAGAAGTACCCATATTAGGTTAGGTAGTAATCGTTGTTGGTTTAGAATTGCCTTGACGGGGAGAATTCTCTTTGAATGTGGTTATTGTAAAGTTGCATGAGTGATGCGGTTATATTGAATAATAGAGTCAGACGCGTAGTTCATCCCATTGTAATCCCATTGATTAGTTAAAGTGAAAATTGGTTTGGTATGTCCACAAAACGAGGGGATGTGTCCACCATAACATACACACGTATGTACCACAGATAATAACAATAATTTTACTACCTTCGACCAACGACAATGCCTTTTATTTTATTAATAGTTATAGTCAAATAAAAAAAAATTATACACTTTATTCTAAAATAACTATAACCAAGTTCAAATAAGAGCGTACAGAAAACATTTTGAATCAATTCACAATTAATATTGTCTGTTATTCTATTAAAATATTATAAATCACATATTACTTATTTTGCTTTGATATTTGTTTTTTATTTAATATGACGTTTTTTTATATTATTGTGTTGTAAAATTCTTTTTTTATATTTTGTAAATCATTGTAACGCATTGGATTATCTGTAAGGTTACGGTGGTTGTAATTTATATATATGTAAATAAATAAATAAATATTGGTATTTTGGGAAGATTAATATTTTTTCAGAACAACTTATGGATCTGTATTATTTATATGATTTTTTTAAAAAAGGTGACACACAACAAGTGTCTAACAACCCATCGATATTTAAATGGTGCAGATTCCACAACCATAGATGTGCCAATTGAGACGAATATTCAATAATTTTATTTCCCCATATGAATTTGTCCCTTTCTAAAAGAACAGAGGAGGACTGATGCACCTATAGAAATGATGGGATGCAAATATACAGAAGCGTTTATTTTTCGTTCAATTTTTACAAGGTTTATATTCTTATAATTTTTTTTAAATATCGCCCTCGATAATATACCCTTATACTGCTAAAATGCACTTAGTCATATTTTGACGATTTTGAGTTAGGTATGCATTTATTTTTTATTACTGTATCTACTTTACATTACTTACTTTACTTATCTACTTTACATTAATTATTCGAATATATACCATACATTTATAGTACTGTTAAAAGTGTGACTGTTTTTTCACCAATTCGCCATTATCTCAAAACTATGATATATGACTTAGTGCATTTTGGAAGTATATCCTCGATATTTAGATATAGAACAAACAATTAATTTAAAAGTAAATAATGATTCCTTATTCTTTGAAGGAAGAGGTAGGATAGCTTTGTTATTGTTTGTACATAATGTATAAAGGTCAATAACTTTAATGTCCAATAACCAGTCACCTGTTTAACATTTAATCTATGGAACCAATACAGTTTAGCGTAGGTGAGAATCAAGTCCTTTGTGGACAAACCAGAGACAATTTGCACGATGAATTGCCTGTCATTTTGATTTTGACGCTGACGCATTTATTTCCATAATGATTAGATAGACTGTACGCTTGATTAGCTTTAGGCCATGCTTAGATTGCTTCGATAAATTGATTATGACCTTTTTTAATATCGTCAGATTCATAATTCGTGAGAACTATGAATGTTCTTAAAATCACAGAGAATCATTAAAACTTAAATATATAGATCTCAATACAGCCATTGTTCCCAATATATACATAGGCACTTGGTGTATTTTGCTTTGTGGAATTGAAATGAATTAAAATGTATCAAAAGCATATATGCATATGTATTGTTTACTGACTTATAATATTTTTTTTTATTTATTTGGATAATTTTTTTTTATTTATTGGGATAGTTTTTAGAAAAACAACATATTTTTTTAAAATTTACTGAGATAATTATCATGACAGTCGAATATATATATATATATATATATATATATATATATATATATATATATATATATATATATATATACAATTTCTTTATTATGTATAAGTTTTTACAATGATTGATAGAACAATACATCTTTCGATATAGACTTAGGTGTACAGAGTATATAAATCTTTTTACCTATAACTAACACGAGGATGTTTTATTTCAGTTTGACATAGAGTCGAATATAGTACAATAATAATACAAAGATAAAATTCATGGGATGTTCGACTCCAATATCTAGAATTCTTGATATTTTAGTACCGCGATTTTATATGGAATATTTAATGAATTATAATATTTTTAGCATGCAGAAATGTCAGGAAAATGTGATGAAAATGGAGTAGTTTGTACGATGGGCCGTAATAGAGTGTTGTTGAAAGGCTTTTAAAATTCCACAGTGGGCCCGTAGCCGTTTTTGGCAGGCACAAAGAGTGTTAAGTTTCAAAAACATGTAAAATGGATTGTAATCTGAAATTTCAGTGTCCGCTTACAGAGTGTGTATACAGATATTAAATAAAAAGAGTATAGTTTACAAAAATGCCGACAGAATATTGCGGCTCCAGTCGCGGTATACCTACTCTAAACCTAACCACTGCAAACATTCAGTACAATCACAGTATTTAATACTCAATTATATTTAAATTATTATAAAGTGTAGTTTGTTCATATGCGACTAATTGAGACATGGATTGGTTATTCGGTATGTGAACTACTAAAATAATAATGTCATGAGCTTAATCTTTTTCGGCTATATTTATAATTAAAAATTTATAAAGACATTTTAAAATACAAATATAAGTAAATAATCCATTATTAATTAATTTATTTATTATTAATTATTAATTAATAAATAATTAATCCATTCGATCCATCGAATAATTACTTATATTTTTTTTTTTTTTATATATTACAATTTCTTTATTAACATAAGTTTTTAAGTTGATTGATAGAACAATATGTCTTTGGAAATTGACTTAGGTGTACAGAGTGTTTACATCTTTTTACCTATAACTAACATGAGAATGTTTTATTTAAATTTGACATGAGTAATAGTATTTAATTATAGAAAGAATGGGGAAAAAAAATAAAAACCCATGAATAATTACTTGATTTATTAAAAGATTCACTCTAAATTTTAAGTAAATTACAAAATGTATTTTTATAATTTCATAACAAAGAATATGTAGTCAAGTTCAGAACGTAACAAATCGAAACAATGTGTCATATTAACATTATGAATTTCACATCAAACTTCATAAAAAATTAAAAATATATACTTTTAATCAAGTATGTTAATTTTATGAATAGTAAATAATTACTATCCATAAAAAAGCTTATAAAAGCATAAATTATTTTTTATTAAAATTTTTTGAAATATATTATAATAGTTACTTTTTTCAACGAAGATGAATGATGATCTCTTTCTTAAAAGAACTCCATAATTTATTAGGAAAAATAAAAAAATGAATGATTTATTAATAACTTGCTATAGTATATAGTGTGGACTTGAATTAAGTGAAAATATTTAAGGGGGTGGCAGTATATCGCAAGAATAAGTGAACAAAATAGGTATATATAATAATGACGCATTTAATATTTTATATTATTTTAAAATTTTTAATTAGTTAATTTTTTTAAAATATTTAATATACATATTTTTTCGCTTATATTTGCGATACGCTACCACTCCTTAAAATACTTTCAGTTATTTCAAGTTCACCCTGTATTTTTAGAGATTTCTAGATCAATTATATATAAGATACATAAGTAGATCTTTCATTTTTAATTTTACTTAGTAAAGAAGACTTGTTATTTCCTGCTAATATGCTGCTGTGATGATATTTAAAAGGAGGACTTCAAATCAGTACAATGTTTTTGGACGATGTATATTAAAATTTGAATATTTATTTTTTTGCTGTTTTAAGCTACTGTTATCAATAAGGATACAAATTTTATAAAACATTTTTTTGATATGCTTATCGAACAAATGGCAGGTTGGGTTACACCTGGGTGAACTCTTTTCCACAAATTCTGCTACTTATATGACTTATTTAGGAGTGACCTTATATATTAACACTTATATTATGTCTTCATACACCTTTCTTTATTTTTTTATATACATTCTATTAATACATTTTATACAAACATTTTTTTTGTAGTATTATTTATTTTTATATATATATGTACATTTCATTTTTGTTTACCTTTTTTATTACTATTGTTTTGTCTGTAAAAAAAAGCTCTTCTGGGCGTTGACATGGAAACATGGAAATAAATACCTTTGTATGTGCATAAAGGTTGTAATATCGGTTATAAAAATCTAACCATTACTTCAAGCAGTGCTTTGTAAAATTAATATCTTATCACCCCATTAGAGTGTTTAAAGTATTGATTATTGAATCAGAACGGTAAAAAAGAACTTGTAATATTGATGGGTGTTCGACTGTAATTTTTTTGTTCACATTTGATACAATCACAGTAGAACTTTCAGTATAATAATTGCTTAATAGATCAATGTCCAATAGAATACCTATTTCTAAACCCTATTAACTGATGGGTTTCCATTTTATATATATATATATATATATATAGTTATATATATATATACATATATATATATATATGTATATATATATATATATATATATATATATATATATATATATATATATATATATATTCCAATGTTCACATACAACAGTGGCCGAGTATAGTTTTATCGAGGTGATGTTTTGATGCGCGGACACGCATTGCTATAATATCCTTTTCGTCCATTTCGATAGCGTAATAACAATGGGGATAATCCATCTGAATATAGTGAACTACATATAATAGTTTGTATATTACTAGTATCTCACTGTCAATTATATTATTGTATTAGGACACGATACAATCGGCTCCTCTTATTATTATATTGTGTCCTGTACAATATCACCGTGTTTCGCTTCAATATCAAACATGACTCAAATACTTAAAACATGGAAGCCGATTACTACAATTAATACGCATTATGTGTGTTTTACCCAAACATTTAATGCACAAGCAGTTCACAATTCTGACAACATTTTCACACAAATTATATATAAATATTAAATATGAAAAAAATGCTCGAGTTATCATAGTTGAAGTGTGGGGAGTGTTAGGGGATAAAGGAATCTTAAACGTTTTGATTATTCTAGTTATAAACTTATATATTAAAGCCATCTTTTAAATAAAAAATACCAATATTTGAGAATGTCAATAGAAAAAAATTTCTATTAATGCTTTTAACATCAGTGTAAAATAACAACGGGTTTTTGAAATAATATGTAAATATTGTTCTTAAGACCTTTTTTTGAAAAATCGTTTAATTCTGTACGTTTGTCTCGTATTTTTTTAAATTTAAAAGAATTGTCAAAAATTAAAGCAAATGGAGATTTTTGTTATTTGAAAAATGAATATTTATGTAAGTTAGGCACAAAGTATGTGGCTTATACCAAAATGTGATGTAAACTAAAATGAATGCTTTTTTGTGATCATTAATTTTTTTTGTCAAAAGTTAACCCTACCTTGGTTTTTTTATTTAGAAAATTTATTTTTTAAAAAAAATGCGTGTACGCATGTTGGATTATGGTTGTATTTTCAAAATTTTTCCCGTTGTAAATTGGCACTGTCTTTGTTAGTTTACACATAGTTTTGTCGTTTGCATTCAAAAGGACTCAACTTAACCCAAGCCTTCGATAATACAAATTGTTTTAAGCCCTTATGTACAATTTCGACAAAGCATGAAGAAAATCAGTAGAATCTGTCAATTGAGGTGGAATCGTAACGGTTTTGTAACAAAATAGTCTTACAAGACACTGTCTGAATTGTCGAAGTACAACAAAAAGTTAGAAGTAGCTAATTCTTGTCGCCAAGGACTGGAAACCTGCCAAAGTCGCGAACAAACCCTCCTCAGAAATAGACAAACATATTATACAATGCCACAAACCTTTTGTAATAGTATATAAAAGTGTTGCCGCTGTAAAATGCTAGGTATTATCTGGACGGTGTAGTAATGGAATTGAATTAAATGCGAATATGATGTACCTACTTGACATATTGTATGAAAACATACTATTGAATTTGGGGGTGTATAAATTAATGTATGTATAATATAAATGTGAGGTCGGCCTAAAAGCCTTCGAGCATAAAGTCGGCGCAAATATTATTAGGATCGCACTGTATGTATATTCGAAAACATGCACTGTGAAAAATCATTATTATTTTTATACAATCGATACATCAAAGGTGGAAAAACAGTCTTTGACAAATATTTTAGTACCTACATTTCATTTCAACAACGATTGAAATGTTAAATCTACACTTAATACATACGGAGACTTCATCAATGTATTAATTTTTCCACAAATGAACCGCAAACCGTTTGAAATCCTAAATTTGCGACCAGACAAATTCTGAACTGTCTGTATATTAATAAATAAGAACTTTTATCAATAGATCAAGGATGATACAATTTTTTGATGAATGTGAATGAACTAACTTTTAAATATGATTGGAAAATAAACAATTATTATTATTGGAAACACTTATAGTATATTTGGTTAAAAATTCACATTATTTTGTTTATAAATAAATTCCATAAATAACAAAAAAGTATTGATTTCTAGATTCATAGAAACTAATTAAGTTTTTTTTTATTTTGAGGTTTGTTGGTGATTTAGTTGATTGATGTCTAATGAAGCATTTAGCTTTGGTTTAAGTTTTTTAAGCGTCTGTAAGGTTTTTCAATAAAATGTATGGTATATATGTATTATCTAACAAAAAATGAATATCGACCAAGAAAAAAAAAATGTTTTGTTCACTCTAGATTTTATAAAATCGTATAAAATTCCAATAGCATTGGCTTTAATAAATTTCCTTGAAAATTGTTTACATTAGAGGCGAGTTATCTCAATGCGATATTCTTCAGGAGTAACTCGATTTGTGAATGAATGGCATTATGATGTTATTATGAAGAGGCTTTGGTTATTAGATAGAACAGATTTATAATAATAATATATAGGTATATATGATGTTTAGCTGGAGGCTGTGTCGCATTACGGAATCATGGGATGGGATTTGAACCAGTATTGGCAGGCTCGTGGGTACTTTTTAAGCCTAGCGCAAACCTATTGTCACGCCATACTAATTTGCATTGAATTATATCACCTGACGCATTATACATTCATATTTTTAAATTAAAAATATAAAAGATAGGAAATGGACATTCAAATATTATTATTATTATTTATGTTATAGGTTTATGTTACCATACATTTACACACTACGACTTAATGACGTTCACTTGTTCATGTAAAATTACTATTGTACACATATGATGCCAATGAATTTGTAATGCTATAAAATTACAAGATATTTCAATATTAAAATTAGAATAATAAATATAAATTAAGTTCATTTTAAAAATATTAGTCTTCTACATTTCATTATAATTAGCATATTAATGTTGGCAACATACTAAAATATATAATTTCATAACTATACTCTCTAATATTATGACATCAATATAGCATTGAAAACATAGGAAAAAATAAATTAAACCTATCGATGTGAATATATAAATTTCAAACATAGATACCACATACATACATTATTTATTTATGTTTTCCCATATTTAAAAAAAAAAACATTCACGTATACAAACGTTAATATTTTTTTTCACAATTTGAATAAATATGTAAATAGTCGAATCGATTTGATTTTTATATTTGCCGCAGTTGTGTTATTTTGTTCATAAATTCACTGATATGTTTTTGAGAGACAAGTTGGCAATTAAAACTATTGGGGTTTAAATAAAATAAAAGAGACTTTTAAAATCATGCTGATTAAGAGAATATATTTAATTAAAATAATTAATTAGTTGTTCCATTAAAATTCTAGAAAATATGCCAATCTGTGATTTATTATATTTTTAGCTGTTGTTACTTTCACTAATGTTTTACATTCATATTGCAATGCATCTTTAAATAGGTACAAATAAATTTTATTCTAAAAGCCTAAGCTAAGACTAATTGCTCAACGGATGTATGTAAGTACAAAAACCGCGGTCTTGGGTTCGAATAAATTAAAATAAGTCATCCAGCTATTGCGAAAAGGAATAATATTAATGAAATAGTAATAATAGTTTTTATTTTATGTTGTATTTTTACAGCTTGTATATATACAGGGACAATAGTTATGAAACAAAAATATTTAATTTATTAAGAGCACTAAAATTTGTAGTTATTTGTAGGAGTCAGCTTTCCGGTATATTGGAGTATAAGAGAATCCCAGATATGTAATTTTCAGTATGTAACCAGTCTGCGAATTCACGTATGTATTTTCTTACAGGAATAACACCAATTCAGTGTTACTTCCTGTGGGATATGCTGCCCTGATACCGGACCTGGTAACAGGCAAGCCTGCGCCCTCCCCCATACTACTGGCCTTCTACCCTTACAATACTGGAACGTTCATACGATATATTACATTCAAGAAGAAATTTACACCAAATATTTGTACAGGCAAATAGAACGCTTTTCAAATATTAAATCCTGAAATATTGCATTTTTGAGTCATATATAATTACGTTGTAAAATATTTTTGTACGTAGCCTTATGTAACGCCCGATCGATTAAGCGGCACTGACGGACGATGTAACCGCTCGTTTAAATATAATACAAATTTATTTTTAAATAAAAAAATCAGCATGCTTTTGATATTTCCTTAAAAATACATTGTAGAAATATTTGAAATTCTAAATCATTCTTAAAAAAATTGAAAACCTGATACAAAAAAATTTTTTTTTTAACATTTATAAATGATAAAAATTTAGGTCAAATAATTATTTTTTATAGAGATTTGTTTTAGGCTTATCGAGTGAGCTATTTGAGGCCGTTGAGTAGTTTTCATAGTTCTGGCTTCAGGTTGTCTGTATTGAGGTTGGTCGGTGAGGATAGGTCATGGGGGGTGTGAAGTAAGGGGTTGTGGTGGTCGGAGCAGGGAAAGAGGGCGGGACTTGCATCACCTACAACACTGCAACGACTGACACTGCGAATGTAATTTATATAAATTTTTAAAATTATTATTTTATTATTCTCAATATTATAACGATATTTTTGATATGGTCTGAAACATACTATTTTAATGATTTATTAAACATATTAAAAAAAATGCTTTCCATCTATTGAAGAGTAATTTTGTATTTGGCCATTAAAATTAACGTGCAATATTTAAAAATTACTTGCTCAATTTTAAACGCTTTTAATTATAATAAAATTTGTTAAATCCCATAAACAGATCAGTTAAGATTAGGTTAGCTTCATAAAACCATCTTTAATGTTTGACTTGCTATTGAATATTAAATATTTATTTTTAGTATAATGGCGTTAGTTAGGCCGTGGAAGTTCGTTTTAATATAGACATATTTCACAGCTTTCTATTTACTTAATTGTGTGCATGTTTATAAATGTAAATGCACTAATACACAAAATTTTTCTTATTATATCTATAATTACTTAGCGTGTGTGTATTTTATCTGTACGGATCCTTAAACCATCAGTGTTATCAGATGGAAGAATAATATTTTATATAATTATTTTACTGCAATATCTAAAATATCGAAATGGGTATTTTAATGATAATAATCTTAAATTAATTTCCAAATAATATTAGAGATATTTAATAATGCATAATAAATGAAAATTACCAAAAAACAATATTTAAACCGTACGAAAACCGTATTAAATTTTATTTTTATTTATATTTTATTTTTATTAAGAGAAATCAGTCGTTATAAATAATAATTAAACCGAGTGACACGTGACAGGCAGTGTTACCAGATTGAATATGTGGCTCAGTTCCACAAAGACTTTTTCACTTTTTAGACACAGATTTTTTTGCACTTACGATATTATACGCTGGAGCAGGCGATATATTCTTACAAATTACATATATATTATAAGTGTGTATTTTTAAATAAAATAAAATGATGTGTGAAATATATAAAGAGCCGCCTTGTGGCCCAGTGGTTAGTGTAACGGATTCGTGAGTGAAGACTCCCGGGTTCGATTCACGGCACCGGAGTCACTTGGTAGATCTAGCTTAGCAAACTAGATCTTAAGTACTCATTGCTGTGTGGTGGCCTGGGAAACCATCTCTACTATATTCTCCCGTAAAGGCCAAGGTGGCCTGGCCAACCCCTTATAAAGGGACTCCCGTTAATAGGAAGGCGTCACGATATAAATATATATATATATATATATATATATATATATATATATATATATATATATATATAAAAATATATATATATATATATATATATATATATAAATTGTAATAGTGGTTATCCGTTACAGAGCTCCAGTGGTAGGGTCGTCGGGATGCAGTGTGTGGGTCGCTGTGTGAAATAGATGCATCCTAGTCTTGCTCATTGTAATAGTTATAAGTGTTGTCCCTTTCTAGGGGCCGCCCCTTGCATATAGCATGCACTTTAAATGCAGCAGCATGCACCCTAACCAGCTCAGTTCGCCACCGGCAGCGTCCAACACTACATCACCAATACAATCATCCCCCATCACCACCTCACACTATACAACATACTCATACCAACACACTACCCGTCGTCGCGACGCCACGTGTAACCTCGCCACGATTACAAGGTTAGTGCCCAAAAATTATTTATAATCATCATTTAAAAAAAATTATCACACGGTTACATAATGCGCTCAAACTATATATTTATATTTTGTGGACTAGGACACTGTTTATTGTTATTTAGCTGGCAATAAAAGTGACTGTAAAAATACTATACTGCGTAATAAATTACACGGGCCACAAATGGATCCTGCGCCCTGTAACCGCCTACCAGGAGAACATCCCGCTGGAGAAGGTCTTTCCTGTTAGTCTCTCCACACTGTCACCCACCCACCCCTGTAAAACGCCCACACACAAGGGCTGTTCAACGCACTCATTTAAATTAAAATTATACTCACAACGAAATATTTGTGATGATATTTTAAAAAGAATCCCTGAACTAGTTTTAATATTTTTCAGACTATTAAAAATTTCAATTATAGAACTTTCGTATTAATTAACACGTTGATTGCATTAATTAGGATGGTAAAAAGTCAATGCGAGGCTTAGATATCGGTATTAAAAGGTACTCGGTATTAAAGGTAATATAGATAAATAGAAGCCTGTTGGCATGGCTTGTGAGAGAAGTTTCAGTATTGTAACGTTACGGACAAAGTTTCAGTCGCCGTTTACAGAAGGCCTAACGAAGCCTATTTCTTGCTTTGGAAAAATATTTCAAAAATAAAAGTCTCATAATATAATGTACTGTGAAATTGCCGTAAGCTTAATACATTACACTATTCTTTCCACTACATCGTGAAAATAGTCTTAATGAATGCGCCCCTTGAATAGGCAACCCGGCGTACACGTAAAATAATAAAAATGTAATATAATTTGTTATAAAATTTAAACAAATATTTTATGATTTTGGAATCCAAATAAACATTTAAATGAAATAATTTTTATAAATTAATATTATTAATTTAATTTTAAAATCCCAAAAAAAATTATTTTTTTGTTCCACAATTAAAAGATATAGTATTTTATATTAAAGTTAGTAATTAAGATAATACTACAATTTTTTTTAAGTACTTGTAAATGTAAATTGCCTTTAGGTGGCTGGTGGAGAGATTCAAGCAAAAAATAGGGTAATAAGACGAATTAACAAGCTTCACTAACAAACCTAAGCCGCTTATTTTTCAACAAGCTTCAAATGCACGTTATTAATAACTAATTGTAATGATGGTGAAAAATGTTTGGCGAAGTATGAGAAGATTTTAAAAGACTGTAGTTTTACAGGATTATTAAATTCAATTACTCGTAAGGTACTTAGTAATTACAGGGCACGATATGAAACTGATCTATTTGGATTTAAGATAATCATCAGATGCGTAATAGTTCATGTTATTTTATTGGTTTTACTTCAATTGTAAGGATAATATATAAGAATATGTATTAAATCAAATAAAGCCGCTCTCTTGTTATATAATTGTAAAATATTGCTCTTAAAATATAGGGGTATATTTTAATTATTCGTCATATATATAATTTAATTAGTCGTCAATAAAATAAAATATCCATAAAAGATATAAATTGTACAGTAAATAAAATGGAATATAGAGTGTGTTAATAAAAGCGGGTGAAATGCAATATTGACATAAAGAGCCGATATTATTATGAATCTCAATTACAAACAAGTTAAATATGAGTTGTGCACTAAGTGAGATTTAATAAGTAGTCGGAGTCGTTGGCGGCGCATTCATATCGCATATAAATCTGGTTGTAATTTCGAGATACCTTCACAATAGTAAATGCGCGAATATTCATATCGTGGCGGTTTTATTTTTACATTTTATTGCATTTCCGACGTCGCATCTACTCAATTTAAAAGTTCCCTGGTGGTGATGGCGGTTTGCAAATTGCGTTTTATTGGATTTTAAACGAGGCCGTCGCCTCTAATCATACCTAAACGATGTAACATAATACCGAGCCAAACCACTTCACTATTGTAAAGCGTTTATTAAATCTAGCACAACAAAAGTGTTTTATTAATAAGAAAGAGCCTCTCGTCACTGCTTTGCCCTTTTGTGAATATTATAATGGAAAACTCTTTGTACCGTCAAAGGTGTCTATATTTTGCAAATATTACGAAATAAATATTACATGCGCATCGGTCATGGGGTTGTATGGGGATGTTTGTGAAATAATATCACTTCCATGGAAAAATGTCTGCTGGAGTAATTTTAAATTTCAAATGCAACCATCATTTATCACATTCGTGTCAAGTATGACGCTTCAAGAATTTATATAATAGTTTTCATGTGTAAAAATAAAGAATAGAATCTTAAAATCCCCGAAAATATCTGTCTTATAAAATAAAGTCTGGTAAGATATATTATTATGTCAGATTAAAGCTATTAAATTTTCTGTTTTTTCATATTAAAAATATAACATTTAACTTTCTGTAAGGAAACCTACAGTAATTTATTTATATTTAACTATATTTGAACGGAGATTTTTAAAACATTTTAAATACAAGTTAAATATTTTCAATCTGAACTTGTTCTTTTGTATAACTAATAAAGATCCGATAAAAAAATTATATAAATTACAAAATATTTATAAAAACAAGGGCAAAAATTAAAATGTCTTCTCCTACATACATAAATCATAAAGTGGTATCTTCTGCACAGTTTTAATATTGATAATTCTCTTTGGCCTTATTGAAATATATTATAATATTATACGGATTGGGGTATTTGAAAAGGTGCAGGAAATTTTTCTCGATGTAAAATTATACAGTCGGTGGTGCAGATTAATGCGAATTTCCCGACTTCAACTACTAAATCTTGGACATCCCGAAGATAATCAAATTAAAAGCGAAAGCTATAAATTGCCGGGAAAGTTACTGTCGCCGTCAATAAAGTACGAGTGCGCTTAAGACTTAATAAAAAAATGAGCTAAAAATCAAACGAAAATGTTGATGAAGGATATATTGGATTCAGTAATTATTAATGTTCAAGAGACCCAACGCTTTCATAACAACTACTTAAATCGTGTTTGTAATTGTTTTGATATTACAGTTCCTATTTAAATATGTATATATATATATATATATATATATATATATATATATATATACATATATTTATATAAATTGGAAACCCATCAGTTAATAGGGTTTAGAAATAGGTAGTCTATTGGACATTGATCTATTAAGCAATTATTATACTGAAAGTTCTACTGTGATTGTATCAAATGTGAACAAAAAAATTACAGTCGAACACCCATCAATATTACAAGTTCTTTTTTACCGTTCTGATTCAATAATCAATACTTTAAACACTTTAATGGGGTGATAAGATATTAATTTTACAAAGCACTGCTTGAAGTATGAATAAAATACGAGGAAACTATGCAGAACTTCTCCGTTCATAAATTAAACTATAAAAGAATCGTTTATGAAGTACGAATACGGCAAAATTATCGTTTGATCGGTGTAATAGTTTTTTTTTTAGTTAATAACGTGTCTATAAGGAAAATTTTAATTTTAATAAAAATTTCTTTGATGACTAACTAGTCTTAGAAAGTTGTATAATTACATAATTCCTTATTCTAAGGCAAATTATGTACATATTACAAAATATTACATATACAATTACAAAATATAGAATAATATACAAAATAAAGTGTATGTAAAAGAGGTAAAAAACTTAATAAAGTGAATTTTAATTAAATTGTAGTCCTCTAAGGATAAATTTAAAATCAGTGAAGGTGTTGTGAAAAATATCTACTTCAGGTAAGGAGTTATTATAAAAGGATATTAATCGTCTAAAGAATGTATGGGACATATAATTAGTTCTTGCAAAATCAATTTGAAATGGAGCCATAGAACGTGAGGAATTGCGAGGTTCTCTAAATTTAATATTCGGCGATAAGGCTAAGGAATCAATATAATTATTAAGTTTTTTAAAAAGAAACAGAACATCTAAATAGGAACGACGGGCAGCATGGGAAGGATTACTGTACTGTTTACATAATTATATTATTTAAAATATAGGCCAATAAAACAAATAATAATGAGCAAGTAATATCATTATATAAAAAAACATTTGAGAATATAATAAACACACCTACCTACTAGCATTAAAATGAAAACAATATGTTTATTGATTTTTTATTGTAAAAGTAATCAAACCAGCCTGAAATCAGTCTGGCAGGAATAAAATTGAATTTTAAAAATTAAGTGCAGATTATAAAATGATGGGGGATATTTCGTATGTGAATGGTTAATTTGTGCTTTAAAGCCGTGTAAAATATCCAGTGATGGCTTTGATGTGTAACGTCACATGTGTTCACCAAATCTATTGATTAAAAGCCAATCAGTTCCTTTTATTACACACACAGAATATCATATCATCCATTACACCCTCAAATCATATAAACATTATACACGATCATTGATTTATCTAAATGCTACGAACGAGCGATTGGCCAAGATTTGTACTATTGATCGTTGCTATTATCCCACATTATTCATGCATAAGGGAAGTACTTCAAGTCGCTTTACAAATCAATCGAGTGTGGTTTTAAATAAAGTATATAGGAAAATTATTATACCCATTATCGTACGACTATAATACAAATTTCACTCACTAGAATAACAGCTCAGGAAAATGCTATGACTCCGTTGTTATGGGTTTAAATCCTGCAAAAAATTATCTTGAATAATTTCCTGGATTGTAAGGAAATACTGATTATTAATTCGGTGTCCTGTGTAACTAGTAATAGTTAAGATCAACGACAGATTAATTAACAGATTGTTGTGTCTAAAAAAACAAATTTGTAAAAAAAACTCATAAAAAGTCCCACGGGGTGTATATAAATAAGTCAGTAATTAAATTTAACTTTTATTTCCTGGATTACTAAAACGAACACAAAAAAATTCGTCAACGCGTAATATTTAATATTCACTCATTTGATATATACTTAAAAAGCATGGCCTTTTCATTTTAGCAATATTCACGTGATGAAAAGTATGAATAATTAAATTAATTAATACACGTTTTCATATTTAAATTTAAATCTTCGGGTAAATTCATCGGGTATAAATTTATAATATAAATGGGTGTAAATAAAAAATATATACATAAGGAATTATTATTGAAACTCACACAAGAAATATTCTTATTTGTAATCTTTCAAGGCTTTAATACTTAAATATTTAAAAAAAGTAGTCGGCTTTCGTTAAAATGAATCAGAATTATTTAGTCAAAGAATATTGATTGTTATAAGGAGCTGTTGTGCTGATTTATTTATATTTTACACAATTGATGAGTGTGAGACTGAAGACATTTATCGTGTCTGCGAATATTTGAGAAGCTTAAATTCATTTGAAATTTACAATGCTGGAATTCATTCGGCACGTCAATTGAAATGTACATACAATTTGTAACTTTCTTTGAGCTTTCATAGACTTGCCGATGGTAAAACTGATGAATATGAATATTGAGTACCTTACAAATAATATTATATTTTAGTTACAGTCGGTAAGTTGGCTATATACTATGTTTTAAAGGATGCACAGCAAATTTCATTGACGCCGATAATTGTGAATTCCTTTGGAAGGCTCCATAGCCAAAGTTGTACAGCCTCTCTGTCCCACTTTGCAATTCCATAGTATCAAACTATCATATTTTACTAATAATTACATTAAATACGATAACGTAAAATCATTTTGTAGTTTATCGAGTTTAAGTTTTGGTAAAGAGGCGTTACAAATTTTAATTTATATAAAGATGTATCGGTTTTGATTCATTTCATAATTTGTCACGGATGATTCAAAATGACTTGTTGTGACAAGCCTTGACTTGTAAGTTAAAAATAAAAAGAGCTGAGGAAATATGAATAAACATATGTTTAAGGTGTGTGTGTGTTATTCGTATATTGTGTGTACAGATATTTCAATCTATCTGTATCAGTTTAGATTAGAATTAAAATACTTTTTATTTTATCGGTGTACAAGGATTAATTTTTTAAAAGCACAGGCTATTTTTATATTAAAATAGTAGCTTTTAAGACCTTATGGAACTGAGCAGTTTTAAATATAAGAGAATGAAACGAAGAGTTACAATTATTTAATAAATTTTAAATATTAAATTGTTTACAAATGTAGAATGAAAATGATTCCACTGTTTTAATATAAAATATCCCAAAATGGGTATTTTCATGATAATAATATTAATATATTTGTATTTTTAGGGATATTAAACAATGCATAATATACTAACAAAAAGCATTTACAATTGAAGATTTCAATTAAAATATCTTATTTTTAAATAAAAACTTTTGAAATTCAAAAAAAAATCACATAGTAAAAGCTATTTTTTTTTATGAAAAAAACCTTTCTTAGCAATTATTATATAATTTATGAATGTCTTAAGAATTTATCTAAAATCAGACTAGCTATTTCATGTGGAGAAATAACTTTTAATAAATAGAAGTATGACCAAATTCCAGTCCATGAGAATTAAATGCTTAATGTTATTATTTAATATATTCCATTTTTTTATTTTGAATCAATTGCCAAAATATTGTAAATCGAAATTCCATAATTTTTTTGAAAAGTCATTCATCCACCAACTTACTCAACGCCTTGCTAGAATTGAAACATTTTTTTATTTTTTTTACGGGAGAGCTCTTCAAACAAAAAGTTTTACTTGTGGCTGACTTTTGTTAGAATAATGGAAAGCAAACGCTTAATCGTACAAAAAATATGATCCGAATACCTCTGAGCAAATGTATATAATTATTGTAAAAATAATGCGGTGGTGTGTAATCTGGCAAACCTGAAGTATTCTGTTCAGATTATTTGTTGTTTGTATTTAAGAAGACGCTTCTGCTTTATTGTTTATTCGGCATGATATTTGCACAAAGTGAGTGCTGGATGGAAGTTTGTAAAGGGATGCGCGAAGTTTGACATGTAATTTCAAGAGTTGTGTTGTTAGCTTTATGTAAATCGACTGCCGTCTTGAAATACGGCTGAAGTAAAACAATATTTGAATTTCAGCCTTTTTATGCGTCTCTTTGAAGCCAATTTAAACCAATTTCAGCCAAAACTATTCGGAACTGAAGATTAAACCACTTTGATCATTTAGTTTAAAACAAAACCTCCTTTATAAGTTGAGTTGGCTTATTAGAGCATTTGGAAAAACTTTCAAAAGACTAACACTAAGCAAAAAATGCTGAAAAAAACATACTCGATAAATGGGTCAACCTTTTCAACGATGCCACTTTCAATAAATAGGCAATTTTTAAACTTCATATACCCTGAAAACTAGTATTATCCGAGATAATCATATTTTCAACCAAATGTTTAGCCGTTAACAATGAAAAATGTCATTTATGCATTACAAAAGACTTCAGGATTATTATTATTTCAAATTATTACTATTCGAACTTGCGACTTATAAAAAATACTATTAATGAGAATTTTATTTACGAATAAATTGAATTTTTGTACAAGTTTTTGTTTGTTTGATAAATTAAGAGCTCAGAATTAAAAATTCCCGAATCCAGATCGAATTAATACGATATTTTTATAATCTACTATTACAAATCAGGAAGCTTTTGATTCTGAACATCGTCAAATGATGATATTTTTTATGAATTCCTCGAGATTTTTAATCCAACTTACGGCCACATACTGTTTAATAATATGTAATAATTTATACTAATTAACCAATATATCAAATAAAAATCTTGAATTCAGCCGAAGTGTGACAGGCCAGGATATTTTGAATATTTATAATTCAGAAGAGATTCAATCGTTTTTTTAAATTATAAAGTCCGACGTCAAACGATTTTCTTTAGCAGGTAAACGGTCCACCATTACAGGAAATGAAAATTGCAACACGCCAAGACGTCACTACATATTCTTGAAAGAACGAGTTAAGGAGTGTGTGAGAGATTGATATATAATTTAAAAAGAACATGAAAGGGAAGACATGCGGGTGCTTTGTATAAATATTAGCGAGTCATTATTAAAGAATTGTGATTGGCGCCGGCGGCGATATCCACTGAATAATTGATCACTGTTAACAGTAGAGGGTTTCCAATACTCTTACTACTAGTATTCTACTACTATTAAAGATTGTGATAAATGCACGTGTCCTTATCAATAAGTAATCACCTTGAATTACCTGTAAATTCTCTACACTTCCATGCTGCATTATTCATCTTACTTGAGATGTAAACTGTCTATTATCCACACACTAACAAGGCACCAATAATATAAATAAATACATTATTAAATCGGCACAAAAACATCACCTGTGATATTTCAATATGTAGAATAAATATTGATGATGATGGATAGATTACCATAATATATATTTTTTTTAAATGAAAATATTCTATATTTAAAAAAAAGTGAATATTCAGAGCTTTATCTAGTTAAAAAGTCACCAAATAATTTATTTTATTTCATTTCAAACTAATAAAAAAATGAAACTACAAAGAATCTTTTTTAATAATAAAAATAATCGAAAACGACGCAATGAAGTTGATGATAGATTACGATAATATTTTGTTTTGAATTGAAATTATTCTATTAGTAAAAAATATATGTGAATATTCAGAGATTTATCTAATCAAAGAGTCACCAAATAATTTATTTTATTTAATTTCAAACTAATAAAAAAATGCAACTACAAGAAATCTCTTTGTAATAATTAAAATAATCGAAAACGTCGCAATGAAGTTAATGTTAGAAAACCATAATATTTTTTAAAAATTGAAAATATTATATAAGTTAAAAATATAATTGAATATTCAGAGCTTTATCTTGTCAAAAAGTCCCTAAATAATTTATTATTAATTTACTCTAAGGAATCTTTTATAATAATAAAAATTATCGAAAATGTCGCAATGAAGTTGATATGCGATATAAAATAAATAAAGCATGCCGTTTAAAACGCTTTAAGTTAAAGGTAATTAATATTTGAAAAGATCATAATTATGTAAGCGTTAGATAAAGGTTTTTGTAAATAGGTTGATTTATATATAGTTTTGATTTGAGAATATTTACACCCAACACATGAAAGTCCATTTTTAAATTTACAATAAAATAATATACTGCATTTTTCTTTAGTGTGCCGTTATATAATTTTTATACTCAAAGGGTGCAGCAAATGTATTTAATGTCATTTATTGGAATAGTTTGTAATGATAGTAATAGTTTATATTGTCTTTATTACATATAATACTGTTTCAATACACAAAGTTGCAGACACTCAATGTAAGGAAGACAAGTCATTACAAAGCCACATATTAGACGATGTGGGCCTTCAAGTGTTGAAGGTATTCAATAGTAATTGAAGACATAATAATATATCTAGGCATGCATATATTCTACGAGAGGGTGAAAGATGCACATTCCTGTACGTGTTTACTAAGGAGACGAGTGCTTTCTATACTGTGTACTTCCACTGTAATTATATATATATATATATATATATATATATATATATATATATATATATAGTATATATATATATATATATATATATATATATATATATATATATATATATATATATATATATATATATATATATATATCTGTCCTTCAAAGCGATTATTTAAATACAATTGTGTTCGAAGTCATTCAAGGGTACTTCATTGATTTTGAATGTAAAATATTTAGTTACGAGCACCAAGAACAAAGGGAGTGTATGAATAGACTGAATGTGGAAGAAATACGTGGAGAATGCAAGAAGGTTATTAAACCCTTGAGCAATGTAATATTTTTTTATATTTAATCAAGTCGCTCTGATTTACTGGATTATAAGGTCAATACTGAGGCGATTATTAAATCGGTGTAATTAGTAATACTTAAGATCACAAATAATTAACATGTTGTTGTGTAACAAAATACGCAATACAATAAATATTATAATGATCAAACTCACCTTCTTACCGACTAGCTAGTTAACTATCTAGTTATCCTACTAACTGCTAGTAGGATTCATTGATACACTTTCACACATTGTATTAAGATAAATACACAATAATCTTCACTAATATTATGTCACTACACAAAATTATTTTTCGACGACTCTAAATTAAAATTTTAAAATAAATTAATTATTGAAATTAAAAAGGACGAATCCACTTATTCCTCATTCTGAGATTAAGCTCAGGTTATAAGATTCGTGGCTACAAATACTATGGGTTCAATTCCAGCTCAAGTCGAAAAAAAAAAAATTGATCGGATCGGTTATTGGGAGATCGGGAATAATATTAATAAAATCCCAATCGATCATATTTTTTCCTGGATAAGTGAGTAAAGCAGATCCGCTCTGTCAATGACCTGTGTAATAAGTTTGGATTGTCGAAAATTTAATAAAAGTATCAACACGTTTTTGAGCCGAAAAAAATAATTGTAAGCCTCTCGGGTTGTTTACAAATAAATATGATAATACAAATTTAAAATTTCACTCCGATTAAAGTGGTATTTGATTAAAGCATGGATTATTTGGGAAAACAAAAGGATTACATAATGTTAGTTGTTTTTAAGGAGTGCGGAGTGTTTGGATTACATGTTATAAAAGTACTCTTTTTCTAGAGTGACATGCGATACTAGTCGTCCAATAATCGATGACTATTTTGATGAAAACTCAAGGTGTGGATAATATTTTAAAAGATTAATCAAGTATAGGTACGGATATAGTTCGGCAGTCGTGAAATATGTAGTAGGATTCCGATAAATCAATGTGGGTGTTTGGACTGATCAATCAAGTGGCCGGAGAGCTAATAGAAACAGAGTCTCCCAGTAGAGTTGGGTGGCATCGAAAATATTTTATTTATTGAGGTGTCTCGATGGTGGTTGTATTTAGAGTGGTGCTAAACTAAGTTGCTCCCAAATGGGTCAGAAATAGCTCCACTTTTTACCCTAAAGGCCCGCCGATGCTATAATACCCAGTTCTGTGTCACCACCTCCATACAATTCCATACGACATAACTCGTCAACCATTCTATTTCAATATAAATAAAATTATTTTTAAAATCTGGCCTCAATATTCTTTTTTATTGCACACTCAACTAATGAAGATATGGTTATTCAAGTTATATTTAGGGTTTTTGTATATCACAAGAATTTGCTTATTATAGGAATACCTACCTAATCGCAGATTTGACTCAATTAATGATTTTTATTCTAAACAGAATATAATGAGATTTATAACACCCCATTACCAAACCTATGATTAAAGTTGTTTTATATTGTCACACTTTGTAATACTATGGATAATTATAAATATTTTTATTTTACAATATATATATATATATATATATATATATATATATATATATATATATATATATATATATATATATATATATGTTACATCTTTTTTTTTAAATTTTATTAAGAGAACACAGTCGTCTGGAATACCAGAGAACCTACATCTCAAGAGTTTTCTTTGAGGAGGTTTTTATACACACAACGTGTTAATTGATCTTAACTATTACTAGTTACACAGGTCACCGACTTAATAATCAGTATTTACCTTACAATACAGGAAATCAGAGTTAACCTGGGTCAAGACGATCGATCGTGATTTTATTAATATTATTTCCGATCTCCCAGTCGTAATAACCGATCAAATCAATTTAAAAATTCTTGACTTGAGTGGGATTCGAACCCATGACCACAGTATTAGTAGCCACGCGTCTTATCCCCTGAGCTATCACGCTGGTTATTATATATATAAAACAATAAATATTGCAACAGCATTACAGGAAGCTATTCTAATGCAACACCGCAAAAAACCGCAGTCCTAAATGGTTAGAAAATATATAAAGTGTGTATTTTTAAGAAAAATCAATATAAAGTTAGGTTTAAATAAAGACCACATCTCAAGGATCAATATTATTATATATTCATGATATATTGTACATTTGCTTTGTTTATAAATTAAATAAAACAAATATTTTTAAAATATTCGATTTGGGATGGTATTCATAAAAATAGTTTTTAATTATATACAGTGTAGATTTTTCATCGTATGTAAAAATAAAATAACTTACGACTTTACTTATTTTAAACACGTTAGCACTAACAGATACATTTATTTAATAATAAGAATCAATGCCAAAAAATATTATATTTGCGACACCCTACTAAACCATAACATATTTTCACCGATTAAAAGTGCATCCGATCACAAAGATATGTGAAATGAAACGACCTGAAAGGAGTAACAACCTTTCTAATATGTCTACCCTTCTAATTGTAACTGTCAAATGCATTCATCAAATTCCAGTAGTATATGAAAATGCCAAGAATAAGAAACATATATTACAATTTCTTTATTATGCAAAAGTTTTTACATTGATTGATAGAACAATACATCCTTGGAAATAGTCTTAGGTGTACAGAGTGTATACAGCTTTTTACCTATAACTAACATGAGAATGTTTTATTTAAATTTGACATGAATACTACTAGTAAATTATAGAAAGAATGGGAAAAAAAAATAAAAACCCATTTACAAATTTGAAGATTAATAAATAATAACAACGATAAAAGCAACATTAACAAAACAGTTACAAAATATAATGCTTAAAAACTAAATAACAATTTGTTTGGGTAAAACCAAATTTGAGTTGAGTGGATTATTAGAAATTTACACTTTATTTTTAAAAATAATATCAGTTTTGAAGTTCATTGGTAAAATCAACTTACGTTTCCTCGAGACATATTTGGTTTTATTTACATGTCTTATGATTGGGTTAGTCGGGAAGTTAGTCATTTTAGTGTAATGTTTTTTACTCAAATCTGCGATATTTGCTTGGATCATTTTTAACTTAATGTCCTCGTGGACTTCTTTAAGAAATGTGCCAGGTTCAAGGTTCTAAGGCCATCTTAAGACACTTGTTTTGGACAATTTGAATTTTATTGATATGGATAATAAGAAACATAGAGAATCGAGATGATGGCAGGTATTGAGGTGTAAATGTATGATGAGTATGGACTATTTAAGAAAAGGTTGGCAAGGGATGTGTGATGGTACACATAGATAGATCAGAGGGTAAATCTGTCTGGATCCTCAATCTAGAATGGAGTAGTTGCAGTACATGGTGAAGTATTCAGTGCATCGGACTTGGCTTTCCAACAACCTCTTCACCACATACCTCACATCACATCAACCTTAATATGGTTACATTATCTCTGAATTAACATCAATATAAATACATTATTACACATTCAATATTATTTCATTAACTATAGTACGAGTGCCTTCAGCCAACACCTATTAAAGAGGTCAATTATAATCAGATTGATTGTATACTTAAATAAGATGATAAGAATATACTTTTTATTATTTATTAATCTTCAAATTTGTAAATGGGTTGTTATTTTTTTCCCATTCTTTCTATAATTTAATACTATTACTCATGTCAAATTTAAATAAAACATTATCATGTTAGTTATAGGTAAAAAGATGTATACACTCTGTACACCTAAGTCTATTTATTTTGTATTGTTCTATCAATCAATGTAAAAACAATGCATAATAAAGAAATTGTAATAATAAATAATAGAATATACTTTTGTTTTTTAAACATAACAATGTGTTGGTTAATTTTTAGTCATTTGTCAGCTATTAATATAACTATGTAGTTAAATAGCTAGTCGGAAAGAAGCGTAATAATGGTTAGTGTTATCGTTATTATATTTATTGGATTGCGTATTCTGTTACACAATAACGTATTTCACTTTGAAAACGCCTATAAGAAAAACCTATATCATTTTCTATGGTTTTAATAGGACTGTCAAATTTGTAAAAATTCAATTTACGAGGTCGGGAAGATTTTCTTCCACTTCTCGATAATAAATTATATGGAATTGTAAGTCTCATAAAATATTTTTGATATTTTGTGATTTTATCTAACTATTACTAGTTACACAGGTCACTGACTTAATAATCAGTATTTACCTTACAATACAGCAAATCAGAGTTCATCAAGACGATTGATCGGGATTTTATTGATATTATTTATGATCTCC
>JAGTTH010006662.1:0-41454 GCA_022606485.1 Agraylea sexmaculata | reverse complement strand
AAAAATATAAAAACCCACTTATAGAACGATTAAAATACATACATATAATACATAATAACAAATAAAATAATACTTAGAAATAATAATATAAACAAATACTTAATACCATATGAATAAAACAAAAATAAAAGGAAAAATTATTCGATTTTTTTTTAAATGTCCCTTAAACATTTCAGTATCACCCCCTTAAATATTCCCAGTTATTTACAATCGACCCTGTATATATTTTTGGACTCATTGATTTTATTATTTTAAATATTGACACACTGGGTATAAAAATAGTAATAAAGATCACTAAGATAGTAAATATGTTCACTATGATTTTTCATCAATTAAATCTTCATTCAAAAGCTTTATTAATAGATATTTTTGACTATTTTTCAAACTTTATAACGCTCAAACAATGGTGACCATTTATTTTGTGTGAGTGCACAAAAATGTACTAATAACTCGATAATTAGGTGGCTTACTGTTTGAAGAAATTGGGCCTAAATTAATAATTTTTTTACCTATATTACCAGTCCTATAGTTTAATAATCAATACAGGAACATGATTGAGGATTTTTAAATGTCTACAAAATAAACTGCAAATCACTTAACAATTTTGGAATAATAATGTTGAGAATACATGTCAATTTAAGGCCTTTTATATGCGAAAATATACATACGTTATGTGTCACTTAAAACACATCTTTCTATACATTTCTATATCAAAAAGACGATCTCTTTTGAAGAATTTTATTTTTGTGATAACTGCTGTTTTTCCGCCAAAATCTTGGGGTGTGAATTTATGGGGTGTCACACTTTTAAATATGCATATTTTAATCTGAATTTCACTAATGTAGCATTAGTTATAGCATGAAATCAACATACATACAAACAGCAAAAGCAAAGCTGTTTAGCAAACTGGTTGCAGCAGGTCTCATCCACAAAGTTTGATTGCAAGCCATAATATTATATAAATACTGGCTATGCCATATGTTTGGTGTACCTATATTTTAAAGTTTATAATGAAACATAAGGAGGGTGCAAGAAAGAATACCAGGGGAAATAATATGAGAAGGAAGAAGCTCACCACGTCTCGGGGTGGGAAATTGTTTTCTTTCTTGTACCCCTCAAAAGAACAAGCAGGATTAAAAAAGTTCACCACCCATTTAGATTAGATTTCGTCTTTTTGAACTCTTCGCAATATTACCACCAACATTTTCTCTAATTGCTTTCATCTTCTCAACATATTATATGAACATTATAATCGATGGCTTGTTGACATAAAAACGTACCTACAAATTGACACTTTCAACAAAGATTCAATAATTATTACCACTGCAATAGCTCAGGGGATAATTCATTTTTTTTTAAATTGATTTGATCGGTTATTATGACGGCAATAATATTAATAAAATCGATCGTCTTGATCCAGGTTTACTCTGATTTCCTGTATTGTAAGGTAAATACTGATTTTAAGTCGGTGACCTGTGTAACTAGAAATAAAAATAAAAAGATCACCGACAGACAATTAACTAACTCGTTGTTGTGTAAATAAATACATACCATTATTTTGTAAATCTTAAAATTAAACACAAAAATAAGAGGGGGAAATTAAAAAACTATTATAATTTTTGTGAGTGATATTTTTTTTCAACATCAGATAATGATTAAATGAATACTTGCAATTATATTTTTACTATGTCTAATTAGATTATTTTGCGAATTATTTCCATCATAAACATGAGCAAATCATCATAATCATAAGCATTTTAATAAAACATTATATGTTCATACCAAAACATTACAGCTATTGGCAAAAATCCGATAAAATATAATAATTCAATGGGTCATCGACCAAAAAACGTATCTACAAACTGACATTTACAAGGATTTAGTACAAAATAAAAAGTGTTTCTTTGTTTTAATATATTATTGAATATTTTGATTCAAATATGTAGTTTTGGCTTTCATTTAATGTAAATTTTTTTTTACTTAAGTTGAATGTGACTGAAGAGATAAATTGCATATTTTGTAGATATGTTATTGTGTTAATCACCCATCATAATGTTTGTACAGTTATATTGTTTTGCGAAGCGACATTGTCTCTAAGCCAACAAACATGCACTAAGCCTTCCCTACAAATAATATTTGGAAGCGTGTCCAACAAAAACTTCATACTGCATCAACAAAATTAACAGTAAACAGAAGATTCGATAGAGTATAATGTTTTATCATCGTGTAACGAAGGGATTGACTTTTTTCTTATATATATACTCGTACGTAATAGTTTTATTCGAACCTTTCACTCATGTTGAAGAATTGCTGAATTTTAAATAAGCAATCTGCCAGTCTACATTTCTCATCTTTTGTATGAAAACATCCACAATATCTCGCATGTTTACAGTGCAACCTTCCGTGAAATTATGTTCTTTTTAATATCTGAATATTATTACCATGTAAGAGAAATAAATTTAACAAGCAACAAACTTTAATAATCTAATTTAGATGTCACTATCCGCAGTATTGGTTGTGCTCTCCGCTAAATGATATAAACATACACATTTTTAAACATAATAAGCCAATATCATTCCTTATTTATACACTATTTATAATTTAACACAATAATTTAGATCAATTTATAAATTTTGCCTGAAATTAGAATTGAGGATATCTTGTAAAATTTTACTTTATTACGCTTTTTATTTTTAATTAATATGGATTAATATCAGCTTATTATTATTATCAGGAAGAAATGTACTTGCCACAAGTAGGAGATTAAAACTATTTAGTTGGTTAAAATATATCCTAAAATATAAGCAAGAAGATATTTGGATAAAAATACAATACTTTTATTTAAAAATATAAGCTAAAGTATAGAATATCAAATAAGGGTAAATGGGCCTAATTGTATATTTTTGAAGTCCATGGTTTATGCTAACAAGCTCGAGATTAATCAAATCAAAGGAGGAAATTTATAGCTAAATATGTTTTTCTATTAAATTCACCAATATGAATGCAAAATGTGGGGTCCATTTACCCCCATTTGCTATACTTCATAATTATATCTTGCATGAATTTTAGGACACACTTTAAACAATTGAAAATTTATGAGGATAACCAAATATCAACTTGAAGTTTACTGTGTTTTTAATAATATAAAAAAATCTTCTGACACGCTTTTGGGTTAACGACCCAACTATTCATGTATATTTAGCACATAAGGAGGTTGGTTTCCTTTAAATGAGACATTCAAATCTGACCTAATTAATCCGATTACCACCCTCATTGATATGACTAACTAACGCCCGATGGTAATACTGTGTATTATTAGTAATAGTAATAGTAACGTGGAGCGTCCACTCTGTATTAATGACCTGCCTGTAGCCATGAAACTTTCAGCACCGTCCTCGTGTGTGCATCAACGGTGAAAAACCCACATAATACCCCCCATTAAAAGCCCCTTTAATATTTATAGCTTTTTTAATTCTCGTCGTGTGGTGTTGGCTGCTTTAAATGAAAATGACTGACAGAAGCGACTCTCAAAAAAATGGTTTGCTCACATAACATGTCAATCAACCTTATATTTTACGAAGCTCCTTCGTGACTGAACTAATTAAAAATAAGTTGACTCATATAAACATATCAAGAGTCAACTTATTCTACCAATTATACTCTTTATTTTTTTATCTTATGATTATTTATATACGTTAAGCTACTTCTTGAAACACTCGCCTGGGTTAGGTTTTACTATTTGCCCTGTAAATATAAATCAATGATAAAATATTTATTTAATTATTTGTGAAGATTTTGTCTCCTTATTGATTAATTATGGTGACTTAAAATATATTATTGAATATTGATTTTACAAATATTTTTTAGACATAACAACGTGTTAATTCACTGTCTATTGGTGATTTTTAACTATTACTAGTTACCCAGGTCACCGACAGAGCGGCTCTGCTCGACTTTTTTAAGAACTATTTCCCTATACATTCCCAAAATAACAGTCGATCGGCCACACGCTTTAGGCTGTTATATATATATATATATATATATATATATATATATATATATATATATATATATATATATATATATATATATATATATAGTTATATATATGTAGTGGAAGAGCAGAAAGAGTTGTTGTTATATATATATATATATATATATATATATATATATATATATATATATAGCATATATATATATATATATATATATATATATATATATATATATATATATATATATATTATACGCTCCGAGTGGCTTTTCGAGAGGGTTTTTACAAATATGGTTTTTAAACACAACAACGTGTAACCCTGAATCAAGACGATCGTTCAGGATTTTATTAATACTATTTTTTTTTACTTGAGCGGG
This sequence comes from Agraylea sexmaculata, assembly GCA_022606485.1. Classification (NCBI taxonomy): domain Eukaryota; kingdom Metazoa; phylum Arthropoda; class Insecta; order Trichoptera; family Hydroptilidae; genus Agraylea; species Agraylea sexmaculata. The sequence goes on along the minus strand of JAGTTH010006662.1, from coordinate 37,083 downwards.
ATTTGAACCCATGACTAATTAACCCCCGAGTTATTAGTTCTAAATGCATATACTAAGTCCACCAAATAATAATAGTCGATTTTGTTATATAATATAATTAACATTTTCGAGAAAATGTGTATATTTGAATCAATAGATAACACAAGCTGTTGACGATCAAGTTGCCGATAAATTTAATTAAAAGAGAAGCGCAAATATTCAACAGCAGCACTTGATGGCCACTCATATAACTTCAGCATGGCTGATACAACTCGAAATATTTTATTTTTATTTTTAAAATACATATTTTCAATGCGGTACGTTTACGTAAATACGGCAGTGTTATTAACAAAGATTACCTACACAATGACATCCTTTGGGGATATAAGAAGAAAGCCAGTGTTGTCTCTCAGGAGCCCTACAGCCAGATTGAGCTTTTAGGTCATGGCTTTCATATTTGATTACTTTTCCACGATGTCAACCTATTAAAGGAATCTTTTCTTGCCTCTTGTGGCGGATTCGATTCCTTTTGAATATTTAAAAGACCGCTTGAAGACGATATGCGTTGAGATTGTGTTGTTAGCAATGCTGTGAATATTTTAAGAATGTTCTTGAATAGCCATCATTGCATACGCAGTCTAATCTTTACTCTTTATACTTTTTGATTGTTCAATTCTCTTCTAACCTATTCCAGCTTCCTTTATAATAAAACAAAATTTCAATTATATCGTCTCTGATTTTAATTATCTATGTTTTTGCACAATTTTGATATGGCTGCTATTGACACGGGATTCGTTGCGTATTATTTTAGCTGCAATTATGTAATGGTCCAACAAAGCAAGCAAATTGAATTTCCAATCAATAAACGAACAAATAATTTATATGTATTCATGTAAAATGTAATCAATATACAAGCCTTATACAAACAATGAAATCATATTGGATTTATTTATAAAATAAGGGCAGAACAGTGTAACTAGTATTAGTTGAGATCAACGACATACATTTAATTAACACGTTCTTGTGTCTAAAATTCCAAATTTGTAAAAAAAAACTAAAAAGCAGGGGCGTATATATATTTAAATAAATATAAATGACCTCTTTTCTTAACTTCATATTATACAATATGAAAAATATAATAGTTTTCGAATCATTTTTTTATTATTCATTAATTTTGTGAATCTTCACAAACGTGAAAATATTTTCTAATTTCATATTAAGTAATTAAATATGTGCGTTTTTATGGCAGATTATCATTCTATTGGTCGAAATAGTGTCATTTATTGTTGGCCATCTTCTCAAATCGACCAATAATAAGATTTCGTAAGTACGTGTTGTTTGTTTACAGGGACTTTACATATTGTATACATTTATTTGACCTATAGACTGTTCAACAGGAAACTGGGCTGTTAAAATGTTTTTATTTTCAATTATAAGAAACTCAATAAGCAATTATCTGGCTCCAATTTTAATATTATATTATCCGTTGAATCAAACAAAATAATTTCAAAGAAATCTATATTAAGATTAAATATTGGAAAAGCACATCAACTGGCGAATTATTTATGAAGTCTACTTTGCTTAAAATCTTACAATCTCATGATATTGAACTTACCTTTACCGTTCACTTTATCAATATTATATATTTTTTAAATAAATGTTCAAGCATTTGAATTATGAATACGATTGCCCGTTCATTTTTTTTCTCGTAAGCCGCTTTGTAATAACTTTGCAATTTTTGGCAAGATGCTTAATCCAGCCTTGATATTCTTGTCTTAAAGAAAGTTTATTAAGAAAGTGTCTGTCAGTCTGTAATGAAGAGGCAGAGGCGGATAAAGATTGATCAATTATTCAGCGAAAAATTAAGCCGGTCCCAAATAAGTGCTACAAATTGAATCCCGGGGGAAATCAACTCAGAGATTATTAATATTAAATATAAAGACAGGCAAGTCATTTTTACGTTCTGCCCTCAAAAACCTTCTTTGTCATATTGCAACCATCACGCAATCCAATGCTCCTCAATGGACATTGATAATATTTAAAAAATATATATATTGAGCTAAAAAAATATATATATTGAAATATTCAGTTATTCAGGCCAATTAAATATTTTTTTATTGTAAAATTACGCATGTAAAATTCACAATGGATAAATTAGTCATATTTTTACCATCCAAACAACCCTCGCTTCGATCAATCCTATTAATCTACCGATTTATGTGAATGAAAGAATTCACCGTATAATTTAAATAAAATATTTATTTTATTACGAAACGATTTCGAAATCGCAGATAAAATTGTTTGAATGTTGCGTGCAAGAAACGCTTTGCGATAAACCGAAGCGGAAAATATCTTCGAAACGAAAAGTCGCTTATGAATATCGTTGTGCTAAAATTTTATCTTCCCTTAACATTTTCTCGTTGTGTAATAAAATTTTGTTAAAGATTTTTTTTTGACAAAAGCCACTTTGATACTGTCTTTATTTTCACGAAACGAAAAACTTTTATTTTAATAAAAATAATCCAGACAAAAAAATGTATTGAATCTGAAATATTCGATTGTGAAAACTTCGCTCTCAAATTATGTTTCTTTAAAAGAAATTGCTATTTATTTGAATTAAGCCAATTGAGAATGTCAAAAACCAAGAAATTAGGGTAAACCTAACCTTAAACTGTGAATCAGAATAATTTGTGAACTTTCACTATTTCTTGGGTTTTTGGGCCGCTTTTAATTGTAAAATTATTCATTTTATTCTATTAACATCATAAAATTAAACAATTTTTATAAATTTTATGCAAAGTGTTTCTCAGCTCATAAAAACTTATATGCAAATTAAAAATAGTGCTTTATATTGAACTTTTTAATTATATAAGTATTGATAGATAAATTGACTTAATTTAATTCCAAGCGAACAAGGTTAATTATAATAGTCTAACGCGTGTGTATGTAATGATGTTTCAACGACGGGTGTCGGAAAAATAATAATTAATATAACTATAATTTATAAATATTTAAAATATCAAAACGGATATTTAATAGTGCATAATGAATCAAAAAAAACATTAGCAATTAAAATATGTATTTCTATGAAATTCACCAATATGAATGCAAAATGTAGGGTCCATTTACAAAAGGTGGGGAGTTTTTATGTTAACAATCAATAGATTTGTATTCAGCCCATAAGGTTTTCTTTAAATGAGCCATTCAAATCAAATCATAAAAAATATTAACAATAAAAAATAGCGTAGTAATTAACAATTATTAAGAAATTATCCAGTCCAATCGAGATGTGTGTAATGTAAGTGGTTGTTTTTTTTTTTTTTGGTTGATATATGAAATGAAAAACGATGCGGCTTAAACATTTACACGTGTCTCGTAGAAAGAGTAATTTTGAACGCAGTTTATGTTTGCCAAATTTGTATATAAAATATGGGGTCATGGGGCGTTGCAGAGGGGGTGGTTGGCCTATGTGGCTTATTTCACCCTCCACCCACTAAAAACAACCCCCATGTTCAGCAAAGAGGCTTACCGAGCTCGTAACGCTTAAATTTGATATTATCGTTATTGGACCATTTGGAATTATTGCTGAGGCTTGCTTGTTGCCTTCTCTAAATTAAAACTTTACTGCAACGCTGACACTTGTATTGCCCAAATCACACCAATTAAACCACAACCATTACATGAATCATTTCGCCAACTTAAGTACTTCATTCTGATAATGACACACTTAAATCCTTCTATTGACAGTTCATACTTAACTGAGCTTTTAAAAGCTCTCGGAGACAATTTTCGGATGTCCACAAAACAATCTAATAACATTAATAAATCTTCCTAGGATTTTACCACACTCAAATTTATAGTTTCTCCCATGCATATAAATTTTCATGTATGATTAAAAATTACTTTTGTAAATAAACTCAAAATTCCCAATCAATCTGTGTAAAAATACTTATGCATACCATCGTTTATGGGCATTTATCTGTTACCACAGACATATAAATACCTGTATTTTACTCGATTATTTCGAAACCAACAGTTTCAGTATACGCCCTTTATCACTTAGCTTCTCGATTATATTAAAGCAATATAATAAAGGGAATACTTGAATTTCTCCAATTAAAAAAAAAAAGTTAGTGCACCCTCTTAGAGAATCTATGGTAATATGAATAAAAATGAGAGAATTCTCTTACAAGAAAGATTTACATAAAAATAACATTTTAAATTATAATCATTTTTCTTATAACATTATTAAATTTAGTCATTTTTTGTATGGAATCGTTTAATTTAAAAAACACCTATTCCCTAAGTTATTTTAAACATGATCAAATCATTAAATTTATTAAAAAATATTCTATGAAACAAGATTTTCTAAAACATTTAAGCAAAATAAATTACTGCTACGCATATTTGTGAGTAAAATCGCATATTTTAATTTATATTTAAATTCCTCCCAAAATTATTATCGAAAATATACAGTATGAACTATTAATTATAAATAATAACCCTGTTTGCCATTTTTATTTCGGATTAAAATGCAATGATAACGACTTTTTAATATTAAGGCAAATGAAATAATAAATAAAAAATGTTTTTTCAATACAATACAATAATTTATCAAGATATTTATTGAGTTGATTATTTTTACATTGATAAAATAAATTGCAGCCTTTAATATGTCAGTCTCTCTGCGCCTTTGTGCGAGCGACGCATTTCGTTTTTTCAACCATTGTCAGTGAATGCTTTGAATATTCCTCTATAAAATATAAAATGAACGTGTAGGTAGAACCAGAATAATTTCGCAACATTTATAATAAGCTTGAAAGCCGTGGGCAGCAAGACAGCTATTTAGTACCTTGACCTGTACTTTGCGTGGGTTTAATACTGGACCTGTATCAATAAACAACATCATTACTATACACTGAAACCTCCATATATTCAAAATATTTGGACGTATTTTTTCATGACGTGAATCGCAGCCGTATATCAAAACGAACATATATTTGAATTAAGCCACTCATTTACTAAATGTATATTATTAATGAAATATTCTGAAAACAAACACAATTGTTTGTTCTGTACATGTGATAATATATCATCATTTAATTAATGCTTTTATATATATATGTATGTCACATGGTGTTATTAATTCAAATAAACCCACTGCTGTTTAATCAAGCTGAATGAAGTCAACAGTTGGTTTATTTGTGTGCATATTATCGTTGTTTGGTTAGTTATTATTTAGAAGTAAGATGTTGAGTGATTGTTGGTGTTTAGTAAGATCTTGGAAACGAGGAAGAACCTCATGATTTGTAGGATAGATTATCCAACATCATTTGTCAGGGGAGGTCAACTATAATACAAACAAGGGTACCTTAAATATTATATGAATAAACTGTCTCATATTTCTTGTAAGAATAACACGTTGTTCTGAAAACTAAAAAAAAATAAGAGAACTTACTCAAGATTTTTGTCATAGCGAATTTATTATTGTAAGTACTTTTTTATTAAATTTTTCATAGTTTTTATATTTCACTTCTGTCTTAAGTAATGGTTTCTTAGGCTTACGTTCTCGTAAATTAACATAGTAATAACAAAACTAAGCAAAGGAAATCCAAGAATTACATTATTTTGTTATACATAATGTAATAGAGTATAGTCAAGATTTTCATGTAAATGTGATAACTTATCGTTAAATAATGTAAAAGAAAAAATACTTTTTTTTCTTTAATTGGTCTCTACTTTTTTTAAATTTCCTTTCTTATACTTTAAGTGTAATAAAAAACAATCATAGATGTTAAATAATCATCTGAAATTTATATAAAGGGTAGACTTAAATTAACTGAGTATATATTAGGGGATGATAAGATATCGCAAATATAAGTGAAAAAATATTAATAGTGCTTGTGGAATAGAGTTTGGGCCACCATCTTGGAATCAGCTGTTTCTGTGAAGTACTCAGTAGTGATTGTCGCGTGTGTATTATGTCTGTTATAAGTAATTAATAATATTTTTCGTTCATATTTGCGATACCCTACCACCCCTTAAAATATTCTCAGTTATTTCCACCCTGTATATATTTAACCATTTTAAACGTATATTTTGAGGTTTTAAAATGCCTTGTAATATATTAAAATATTATGCAAATTTTTACATTAAATAATTCAAGGATGCGAGAATCTTCTACTCATTATAATAAACTAAAAATATAACTGGGCACATTTCCTCCCATTGAAAAAATTAATATGTGGAGGACATTTATTACAAGTTCGAATAAGGTTTCTCGTTATGGACATTAATCATGGTATATTTGCCATAAGATGAAAATAGTTGGAGGTGAAATAAGAGTGGTATGAGAAGCAGGTAGTATTAATAAGCAAAGGTTGAACGGTTTCACCCTCGTAAAGAATCCTGTAAGGAATTTGCACCCCGTCTTCCTTTTCCTTAGCCCAGAAATCATTTCCTTCATTAATTAACGATAATAATAATACGGCCAGGTTGTTATGCTGGTTGCTTTTCTCTGTTCAAAGTTACAAATCAATTTGCCCATGCTTCGTTTGGTCTTTTTAAATACGAAATGTGATATTTATCTCCTAATTGATTCGTTAAAATATTGCGTTATTTTTTTCATTCAAACCGCCAATTACGTACAATTTTAATTGTTTGACTAATGATATTATAACTTATGAATAGTTATGATTGGTTACACTTAGAAACAACGTCATATTGTGTAGAAAATAATGAATCACCCTACTTCTAAAAAATTAAGTAAAAAATAGTAAAAATTAAAGTTAGATTTCAATCTCCTTACAATTTGATGGGCCAGTAACACACAAGAGTATCTACAAAAAATACTTTTTTGAGTAAAATATATAGTTTTGCTAATTTGTAAAATTATTTATATTATTTTATTGAAATTATTATAATATATACAAATAAATAATGTATGTATATATGGATTAAATGAATTCGAAATCTATATTTTTAATCCTCAAATCTGCTAATGAATTTTTATTACATTTTCCCATACTTTTTTAATTTAATATCTCTCTCATATCAAATAAAAATATTATTTAAATTCTTATGTTAGTTATAGCTTATAAGATTATATTCTGTACACCTAAGTCTAATTCATAAGATGTTTTGTATTATTCAAACTATGTAAAGTTCAAAGGATTTAAAGTAATTTTTATACTAAACCTATATTTTTGCAGTAAAACATTCTCATCTTGAAAAATGTAAATTTGGAGATACGTTTATGTGTTATTGACTCATCGATTCATCCGAATCAAGAATTCTTATTTGAATGAAAAGGAAGTCCTATAATAAAGTAAATAGTGTGTAAAAAGGTTTTAGTAGTATTAGTTTGATTTGTGAATAAGTTAACATGCTTTGTACATTAGCAAAACATTTGGCATTCTCAAAATTCTTCAGCTAGAATCTTCTCCACAACCCTCAACACCTGTCCTTCAATCTCTCCACTTCTCTACAAATACCTATTAAATATAAGGGCAGAATTCTAACCGACCGCATGAATTCTACCTCTAATTATATTTATAATCAAAACAGATTGAAGAAGTCATAAACGTCTATGATTGGTCACACCGCAAAACTATGATTATCATTCGAGGACGCTATTTTTCATCACCATATTCTTCAACAAATAAAATTAAGAAGAAGATAGTCGTTTAGGAGTAAAACTTCGATATATATTATAATTATTAATCAGGGCTTGTGTTCTTCGATAGTATTTAAATTGTTATATTATTGTAGATATCTTATATATTTATAGATTAATTTTTACATCTGTTTAAATTATTATTTGAGCTAATTTTATTTTTATCACAGTATATTTATTATGAACAGTACTTTTTTAACATTCAGATTACTAATACAGATAACAGACACAGAGAAGATGTGATAACTCCTTACTTATTTGATTTAAAATAAAATATATTGATAATGTAGCCATTTAAGTTATCTATCATAATTTTAAATATATTATTGATTGAATTTTTTTTTTAGTTTGGACTAGGGCTACTAGGAAATATAAGAATCTAGACGAAAGTGCATAGAATGATAAAATTATTTAATTCACTTCACAAGATCAAATCTCATTTATAGATATCGATTATTAGATATTGTTTAAATATCCTAAACGATTATCTGATAGTTGAGTGATACGCATAGCAACCCAGATACACAAATTGTTAATTTATAACATTGGAATGATGCAGGCATGTTATTTGTTTATAAGGATAATTTGGCGAGGCAGCTAAATGGTTGAAGGTATATAATAAATCTTTCAGGACGTGTCTTATCCCCGGTATCGAATTCCCGTATAAATACCGGATTATGTGGTACGAATCATCAATCACTCGCATATTGTGCACGATCATACGCCAGAATCATTATTATTTCTCTGAGCACGCACCAACCAGCCTTTTTATAAATTCCCTACTCGTGTACACCGCGACTGTCCTCGGTGGGCCCCTCATAGTATAAAGTAGTATAAAGCCTGCACAATATGCATCTATTCAAAAAAAAAATACATACACATTGACTTGATGCGGCTGACCGATATATTAGCAGGCCACACAACTGTATGTATAAATATCAAGACAGCGATTGGAGTGAGGCAACACTCAGGGCTAGTTTCTTCAAGCCGTGTTAAGTCGTGTGCTACGTGGCAACAGATTGTACGAATCTGGTGTCATATACAAATATTACGTTTCTTGAAACGATACTAAAGCTATAGCCGAGCGTACTCGATGTTTGTATCGCATGCATTCAAGAGAACAAGATAACTCAAGAGCGACGAGTTCGGCACGAAACAGGAAAGGAGGGAAAAATATAGCACGAGCTCGAAATTTAGCTATAGCACGTTGATATCCCCAAGCTAGGATTTGACAGCTGGTAGCAGGAGCTACATCTTGAAGAAACGCATTTGTCATGTTAATCGCCGAGTGAAACGAGCTCGAGATTTAACACGCGTTTAAGAAACCGGCATGTGAATTCTCGATAGAGGTGTACATCGCTCTTCATTACTTTTGTTTAAACACAGTTAATTACCTTGATTACAGTATTGTATCAGTCAAACTGATCTGCTTGGTTCGCAATCTTGATATATAAACATCCATTTGTATGGCCTGCTGATATAACGGTGGTATCTTATGCTGTGTGGATTCGGGTTTAAAAAAATATACATGATTTAAACCATTGATTCCAACAATAAAAATATATGAGCCAGAATCGATTGCCACGTATAAACAAAATAAAAAGCAATGCTGCAAAGTTTTATAATATTAACTCGAGAGACTTTCTTTCCCTTGTCACACTGTACTGTATGATGGGGGCGGCGGAGAAGGAAGGCCCTAATCATATTTTTTCAAATCGAATTTGAAAGGTCTTATTTGGGCGAGGCGGAAGGATTTCATTTTCATGACAGCGACTTTGCAATTTTTAAGATCGACTTCCCCTGTTCTTCTCTCTCTCTTCACGCTTCATTACTTAATATACATACATATGTATATACAACATTTTTAGTCTTTATTCGAGCCTCAAATATTTTAAAGGCGTTCATTAATTAAGTGAACAGTGTTGCCATACGATACCTACATTTGGCCCGTTTTAAAGAAATATTGTTTACATAGTATACAAAATAAGATAGGAATATATCTACATGTTGCAACCACAAAATGCCAACGATCCAGTGACACATAGTTGCAGGGATCCCCCATATACCCCCAGGGACGGGGATGAGGGTGACAACATTTTTAAGTTCATTTTGTCCCATGTCTAAGGGTGCCTCAATCAATCTCTGTCTACACGGTCTGCTGTATTAACTGTATACCTAAAATGTGTTTGCATATCCTTTACTCTGTACAAAAATATTCCCAGAAAAACCCACACTAATAAATCATTTTAATAGATTTTTAATAAATATACACCAGTTGTTGATGAGGACATAAACCAAATTTTATCTCAATCAAAGACTTGTCTCTCTTAAAAAAATCAGATACACAAATACATGTCCTTTTAGAGCCCTGTAGCGAATATAAAAAGTTGCAGTATGTGTGTCACGTTTTTTTTTCATAAATTCAACCAAATAATATTTTTAATATTTTTATATAAAAGTTAGCAAAATGTCACTTATCGGTCTTTGAAATTAAGACGCTTTAAATAAAGGAGAAGTTTAAAAATGGTCTTGGCACAAATAACAACGAGACATAATATGTAATAGCAAAGCTGCTTAGATGTATTTTAATAATTACTATGGCAGTTCATTCAAAATTAATGTCTAAAAAATGTTACTTTATAGCTTCGTGCAATACATATAATTGTATCATGCTGCAGTATCACTAGAGCATTACGGGAGATCCCTAGTCGCAGTGATGATGATGCAGTACACATTATGCCTCTTTGTTATTGGATCCAGGACCACCATCTATACATTTTTGATAATCCTCTTCTATAATTTCAGTATAAGTGAATTGAATTGAAATAATTGGATATATTAACTGTAGAGAATTTTTCTAGGCGCAGGTTATAATCTGAATTACTTAACAATTAAACGTTAATAATTTAATATTGAATTAGTTATTTATCATTTCCATACGATAAGACATGTTTTTTCAGCAAAATGAGTTTTCATGATGGATATGATACATATTTTTAATACGTGTGTGTGTATATGGTAAAAAGGATCATTTGTCAACGCCATAGTATTTGGGTCAGGTCTAGAATTATACAAAGTGCCGTGTCATATTTTGGTAGGATTGAATTAATCGAGGCCTTTCCGCCCTCAAAAAAGTTATTTTCCGCCCTTCATCGGTACCGCCTGTGAAGCTTTATTGGATTCGCATTTTTACCCGACCCACGCCAATTCGCAAAGATTAAATTATTCATCATCAGTATCAATTATTTCCTCGATGTAACATCGTGCCTTTTGTGAGACAGACAAAACTCCCACTTGAGAGATGTCCTTAAAAGTTTGTTTTTTTGAACTTTGTACAGCTTTTGCATGAGATGTTCTTTGAAAGAAATCGTTGTTTTATAATGGTTATTTTATAGAACAAATGTGTGGCTTTTATATCATAAAATTCCTATAATAGTAAAAGCAGAATCAATATTTTTTTATTTAGTTTTATACATACATTGTCGATTTTACCCAAAATCACTGACGTACTGTGAACAGGATCCTGTTCAATTTGAATAAACTCCTTTATATTCACTTTTTATGAACCACTTTTATAGAATTTTATACCTTGTAAACTGATCTATCGTAAATGAGTACTATTTTAACCTTAACACCTAATAGAAAAGACCTATCAGAGAAGTAAATTGAGAGCTATATTTACAAAATGCAGCCACATGTATGCAAATTTCACAAAAGAATGAATTTGTGCCAATGAACAATGGAGCACATTTACCCCCGTTTACTATTATATACATAAGCTTATACTGTAAACATCATTAATATTTTTCATCTTGTGCTAATTTCAAGACGTTTTTTATATGGATGGGTTTGTGGATGTTGTTGTATGTCCATAAATTTCAGTTTAGAGAAGGTATTCAGAATATTATGACTTTAAGATTAGTGTATAATAAAAAGGAATTTATAAATCTGAGTGCAGCAACAGACCGGGCCAACCCCGAAAGGGAGTAGTGCGTCACGATATATATATATATAAATATATATATATATATATATATATATATATATATATATATATATATATATGCATAATAAAAAAATGACATGTTCGTTAATTAATCTCCGCCAATAAGAGAACGAGTGCTTGAAACTGATTGGCGCTCGTATTAGTTTACAAGTCTCCCATTGGCGGAGATTTGAGAAGCAACAACGAGCACTTTTGCCTGTGTCGTGCCTTAGGATGTATAATAATTTTCTTGGACTTTGTCTATTAAACATGAATGTGTATATCATTAACAAGCTGAAATCTTCCAAATATATCGAGGGGTAGAATTTTTATTCATATGATATTCAAATATATTCTTTCATCTTCGAAGCAATCTAATTTTCACTAAGCTGATTTTACGGCGCTTTAATTCCTTTGGAAAGAAATGCGTACCAATTTGGTGAGTGACTTACATATAACGAAGAACGTGACTAGCACTTTGAATAAATAACTTAAATGTGTTTTCTGTCTGGCGAAATGCGTATGGAAATATAGGTTACGCAGAGGGGGCAAACGAAATAATTTTTTAGAGTTAGGTTTTCGTATCGACAAGGCTTTTCCTTTTGCTAAATGACATATTTCACTCGAAAGCATTTCTTTTTCTTCGGTGTCGAATTGATTTGTCAAAAGCGCAGATGTTCCACTTCTAATACATATTCCTACCCACACACATTCCCTCTTTTTCTTTTCTGTTCTCCTTTTTTTTCTATAAACTGAAGCTGACGACGACATTTCCTTTCCGAAATCAATTTTATTTTGCACACTTCCTCCAAGTGACATGTGTTTGCTTCTCTCACTCTCCAATTCACTCACACGCCATTGTTTTATTTATTACGTTATTTGCCCAAGATACTTCTTGAAAATACATATTTACAATGAAAATAACTACTCTATTATGATTGAATTACTCTTACTTAAAAATATATATATATATCTTCGGCTTTCTTTGCAGACCATTTTTTCAGAGGTTACAGGAGAGAGAAAAAACTGATTCAAGCTCAAAGACGCAGACTTAAAACAACACATTTTTAAAATCATAATTAATGTTTGTTAATGTTGTAATATATATCGCGTTCAAATAGATTCATGGAAATATTTTCTTAATGACAATTTAAACGATTTTTTTCTAGATATATTATTGTATCATGCTGCAATACCACTAGAGCATTGCGGGAGATCCCAAGTCACATTGATATTATCATGTAGCACTTGTAATAAAATAATTAATTATACAATCATATCTATACAAGTATTAAAAGAATGGGGAAAAAATAACTTAACGAATAAAAATATTTTTGGGGTTAGACAGTCTGCAAAGAAATCCGACGATATTATTTTAAGCATTATCTGTTGTGTATTATAAATTTCAAATTCTTACTTATAAACTGCAAAAACCTCATAATTATAAACACGTTATAATTGCATTTTTTCAATTTGAAATTTATAATATATTTTTTCGAACCATCCAAACATTTATGTTATGAGAAAAACAATTTAATCGAATTTCTGGGAGAAACTCTCATCTCTCGCATTTGAAAATGAATGTAAAACATAATGTAAATAATTCCTTTGAAAATCTTTTGAGAGCCATTATAAATAATACCTACATCTAATATTCAATTTTCCGATTATAAAATATCAAACAAACCGAACCGATCGGCATAAAAAAGCAACCGCTCGAAAAATATTTTTCAATAGCTCGTTCTATTTCAAATCCATCTCATTTGCATGAGCGGGTCATTTTTTTTTAAATAATATTTTTGTGACGAGGGGTTATTTTAAAATATCCATACATGTTTGATATTTCAATAGAATAATATTATTAATCAAGACTCAATTGCATTATTAAGCGAGTGAGCAAATTTGCTTTTAATTAAGCCTTTGATCAATGAAATATGAATGAATATCCAAGACGAGCGTGATTACGCTTCAAATTATTCACTTTATTTAGCCAGATTGATAATGATAATAGTAGTGTTTACTGAAATGTTATGAATTCAGCTCTCTGTCAATTTGCAATATCATCACATATCAAAACATACTATTAGAGAAACGCCTGAAGCATTTCCACATATTAAACATCTAAAACAACATTTCACATCAATAAGTCAAAACAGCCAATCGGAATTATAAAAATTAGCGCATTTCATTCGAAACTGTAGTATTTATTATAATGAATATCAACATTTTTAATTCATTATTTAAAAAATTAAAACTATAAAACCTCGCACCGTCAATTATCAAAGTTCTCCTACGCATTAAATATGATTTTTCCAAATTATATGTCAAAATATCATACCTTTTATACCCATAAATTATGCGGAAAGATCCGCCAAAAGATATGTTGTTAATATATGTGCCGCAATAGAACGGGCCCATCCTAAAATGATATAATCAATGCATCACATTGATTAATTTTAAAAAAAGTCGTAAAATGTTTAAGAAAAACATGGCAATATTTATTATACAATTAAATAATTGAGAGGGTAAGTAGAATACGGGCGGATAACGGAAAACGCAATACGCCCTTTTTCATAATAATTAGATACCTGTCATATTATGGAAATTTACCTGTTACTAAAAACAAATATACATATTTTACTCAATTATCTCGAAACTAATACTTTCAGTATACGCCCTTATTCCATCTAGCCTCTCAATAATATGCTTTTTTATATCGGTCTGTTTTTATAATATATTTTTTACTAAATCGGTCATGCATACATACCTATTTCTACGGGAACATCTATAAAAAAAATACGTAGTAAATGTGGCATAAACATTTTTCTATTTAATTCTTTTTTACTAATTGGAAGAATGTAGATTATAGCAGTATATTTTATTTCAAAGCATTATAATATTATAAATGACGCAACTTTAAAATGTATTTTCATCACGTAAAAGCTTTTCAGTTTAAAATTGTCAGTTGAAATATGTGTAAAAGTCCACTTGATATTTGTCATGGCATTTGCGTGACACACTTACTTTTATATTCAATTTCGTTTCATAATCAAACTGACTTTTCAAAAGATTACAGTTTCTACGTTTAATGCATTTAAATTGGCCTGGTTCAATATATTTATTTTATTTCTCCAATCCCTTGACATGCACTGTGACTAATTCTCTATATATCGACAAAGCTCGTCGGATTCACACTGAAGTCAACTCTATACTAAAATAAACTACACGGGCTTGAATTACAGAAAAAAGGTTTAAAAAACATTGTTAGAGCTGCATTGATGGGTTTACAACCAACGTTAGTTCATTCTTTATTTCGATGGGTTATCAACACAAATATGTAACTACAGTTTACAGGGAAAGGAGAAATATTTCGGTGTAAACATAAAGCTTTGGCTTTCATTGTCATGTTTATTCTTTTGTTATAATAAATAAGCCTCTGAAATAGATACAACTTGGGTTTCAACTAGTTAAGATTATTAAGAGTAAAACTGCATATTCAACTTATTTTTTGTTAATTCGTTTTTAAGTTAATAAGCCATCGAATATTTCATATCTTACTATCAATTTTTTACAATTTATTATACATGACACTTTTGACCACATAATCGTTTTTATTATTGATCAAATTAGCATAATTCTTTATTATAGAGTAATCTTGAGCCCTTAATTCAATTTAATCAGAGATTCGATATTAGTCCACATAATATTTCTATAAATTACGATTATATACATACGACTAGGTTCATAATTAGTTAGGATTAAATAAGAGTTAAAAAATGGATTTTTTGTAATTAATACGTTTATAAATTATACCGAATACTAAGATTGTTACTTAACTAATTGTGTTACAATAAAAAATAAAAGTAAACCTAAATATTTAACTCAAACAACAATTTATTTGTAGATAAGTAATTGCGTTACTCAGCCTTTGAAATATTTGGAGTAAGGATCTGTAAAACTATTTGTAGATTTAAAAAAAATACTTAAAATAGCTGTTCAAAAGCCTTAGTAATAGTAACGTGGTAGGATAAAAGTCCCGTTATATTGGTTATGTGACGCTTAGATCAGTTTTTATTTAAGTATTGTGTTGTTTATACTCCCCAATTTTATAATAGATAAATATACGCCACAATATTATTTATTAAATTATAGGCAATTCAAAATAGTGATAGGACTTTTTATATTCTACAGATGATTCTTATTCGGATTAAAAAATATGGTCTTAGAATAAATGATCCTCATACATATTTTGGGAAGCCTTAATTTAAGCACATTTGTTAGTGAATATTTGAACGTACCGCAAATTAAAACTTCCACTGGGAATGCATAACTTTGATAATCTCAATGGATGAAGCAAATGTGCACAAATTCAGCAGATTCATTTTTTGCGGTATAATTTTAATTCAGTATATGATAACTTATTATTATACATACATGCATATTGGCATGTGGATCAATATGAAAGTTTCATCCCTTTGAATAACAAAACGCACCCTTGCCCCCACAGAAAGTGGCAGAAACGCAGTATCGAAATTGGTTTTGTTAGAAATTTTGTCGATAAAATTTGGTCTGTAGTTGTGCTGGCAACACTAATGACGATAATACAAGTTTGATAGCCGCCGTCCCCCAGGCTTATTCTACAATAATGTAATACACTATGTATTATGACAAATGCAAAATATGTACGAGTACATACAATTAATAATAACAGTCGAGTTTAATTCAACATGAAATTAATTCGTTTCAATATGAACTCTTTTGATCGCCATGCAAAAACCTATATATATATATATATATAGCAGAGTATATATATGTATATATATATATATATATATATATATATATATATATATATATATATATATATATATATATATATATATATAATATATATATATAACAGGCACTTCTGATATAGAGACTACACAATACTATAAATATATTTTTTTGGTTTGACTCATCACAAATATTTGTAAGTAATGTCACCTGAAAATGTTTGAATTCATCATTTACTCTATAAACCATAGAAAACATTGTATTAATTATTAAAGGTTTTCACGTAATCGTTTAAAAGTATAAATTAAATAAATATAAAGATCGATGGGTTGGTAAACGGTTGTTGGATTTTTATAAATCAGTTTAGAGAATACAGTATTTGAAAAATTATAACATTATGGTTTTACATGGTGAAGTTTAATAAATCAGTAGAATAGTATAGAAATAGTGATTATATTAAGATTAAGATAAATGTAAATGCTGGAAATTTATGGTTGTACCAAAAAAATATTAATCTCTTCTAATTTCAGCTTGGGTGGGGCTTTCATTTGTATTTTTTTCTCTCTGGTAGTACATAATTTATAGAATTAGAAAATTACAAATTGACAGTTTTGAAGGAGAGAAAAAATACATC
Source organism: Agraylea sexmaculata (assembly GCA_022606485.1). NCBI lineage: Eukaryota > Metazoa > Arthropoda > Insecta > Trichoptera > Hydroptilidae > Agraylea > Agraylea sexmaculata. The sequence continues at coordinate 20,034 of JAGTTH010006662.1, read as the reverse complement.
AATTTCAAATATATACATATATTTATGACTCATTTTTACAAATTATCTTCAAAATACTAAAAAAACAGCTAAATAGTTAGTTAAATATCGTTTATTTCGACTGGTAGATCAGGAATAATATTAATAAAATCTCGATCGATCGTCTTGATCCAGATTTACTCTGATTTCCTGTATTGTAATGTAAATACATATTATTAAGTCGGTAACCTGTGTAACTAGTAATAGTTAAGATCACCGACAGACAATTAACACGTTGTTGTGTATAAAAAAGCACAACAAAAATAAACCTTCCCAAAAAGTCCCTAGAGCATACATATAATTTATTTTGGATTCCCCCTTTTGGTGTGGACATAATGTACACTTAGATAATCGACTTTTAGAAGTTTTCCTGGATATCTTTCCGTGATTTGCACTTTTTATTTGGTAATGGTTTATCCGTCTGAAGTTAGGTTGTTGAGAAAAGTGCATTTAACGAAGAGCAGACAGCTTGGTGGTAACATATCAGATAATCTCTTAAGTTGAATATAAAAGCTTCCTTTACTGATACACAAAGAGAACTTTATCTTTTTCTAATACACCATAGATTAAATGAGAATGGAGCTTACTAGACAATCTTCTTAGAGTTAGTTTCCCTCTGCTGTCCAATTACTATACAACACGTTGTTGACTGATCGATAAATGATTGATTATTTTATATCCCACAAATCCCCATTCGGTTCAAGTGGTCGCTGCAGCCCCTAGTTCTTGTCTTACAGGGGTGTTTTTAGCAACAACGATTATTATCTGTGACATATTCTTATAGTATGGGGGAGTGACAGGAAAACAATAAGGTGCTCCATTAATAATAATAATAGATAAATACAACACTATTTCGATTGTAATATTTTTCAATAATACAAATCAACCCTTTTAGAATAATAAACTTGCCATTTACTGGATAAATTTCATAATATATAAATTTGATTGAACCTACATGTGCTAAGTTTAATTAAACAGGTAATATTACAACAAAACTGCAATTATCTTTTCTTAACACTTTATATAAGTCAAATATTTATTTATTTTACACATAAAAATACTGCTTTCAAACAAAATCTATCAAATTCTTTTATTACCTGGTGCAGACTCGAACCTGCGTTTCATATTTGCGGCCAATTGCTTTTTCCACTAAACTATCGAAAAGGATTATAAAAGAGTTGTCGAAAATTCACTTGATTAAAAATTAAAAATGAGAATAGCACATTTGGACAATTAATAGACGTGTCTTTAAATTATTTTTTATATCTTTGGCTTACTTTGCAAACTGCGTAAGTTTACTATACCAAATTTTACATTAGTTACAAAAAACTCATACCAGATGAAAGACGCAGACTTAAAATAAAAAATTTACGTACATATTTATATAGAATTCATGGAGTATTTTGGACTTGAATATATTGAATATAACGCGTGCTATAACGCTAAAAATACTGTGGTCAAGGGTTTTTCTAAATCCCGCTCAAGATCGCCTTGATCAAGGTTTACTCTGATTACCTGTTTTGTAAGGTAAATAGTAATAGTTAAGATCACAGACAATGTATAAACATGCTGTTGTGTCTAAAAAATACACTCTCAAAAAGCTTCCACTAGATGCTGGTGCTGCCACTAGTGGATGCTTCCCTTAAAATATTTTAAATGAAATAAAATATACCTTGTATATCGATAGTGTATTTTCAAATGTTTATTTTTTTGTGTATTTCAGGTCGATCTCATGACAAATCGTACACATTGTACAGACTTGGGGAGAGAGTGTCTTCCAATGTCCGTGCCATTGCTGAGGGTCATCGTCCCCAGGAGACCACCCCCGAGGGGCATAGTCCCGGCGATTTCTCAGCAGACAAGAGACCACCCCTTGTTGACGAAGCACAGGGCTCCAGACCAGGACTCCTGGATACCTTCACAGCCCCGCCCATCTCTCAGGGAGCTGGCAGGACTGAGGCTGAGTTCTTTGTTGACAGCAATCACTCTAAGGTAACATATATTTACTTATAATAATAATAAGACAATATTCAACCCTGCACTTACATGAGTAGTTGTTCTTCACCCCCTTTAACTGCAGGACATCCCCCAGACACGATACTTGTGAACCCTTTTTATTAAGTGTGCGATACTTCCTCTAAAATATTTATTTTTATACAATATTAAGCTTCTTTAGAAAGGCGAGTCTGGCTATATATATTAGTCTTTAGAGCACCACAACTACATTACTGTACCAGCTTTAAACCTATATATTTAACAGTACATAAACACCCTTTCAATATAACTATATAACTGCTCAAACCCATTTGAAAAATATAACAATTTAAATAAACAAATATACTTGAAAACATGCAAAAAAAATAGATTCATTTTTTATATTGTGTACATTGCCTAATTTTTTTTTAAATACTTTAAAATATTTGTTATTCAAACAACCGGCATATCAATCAATATTAAACCAGTTTCATATTTGTTACAAACTATCAATTTATTTAATTTGAATACAAAAACTTTTGATAACGAAAAAAATATATCGCAGCACTCGGCAATTATACTTAATTTTATTATTTTCAAAGAAATTCTTTATTTATTCATCAGTTTGTTATTTATTTTATGTTATTTTATCAATGGATCGCTAACACAAACGTATCTATTACAAAAAAAAAAATTTTTTTGAGTTAAATATACAGATTCTCTCACAAAGATCTTAAATAATTGTAACCCACGTTGTATCTATAACAGAGGCTAATTTATAAAGATATTAATAATTAATGTGTATGTTAAATGCACCCCAACCTATGTGTTTGAAGTATAAAAATATTTATTTTATTTTCTATTTGAAAACTGACGATTTTTAGATACATTTTTGTGTTACTAACCATCGATATTATACGTAGACTTTTATTTTTTTATTAGTATAATAAATGGAATGGATATTCTAATATGAAACATACCCACTTGCTCAAGTCAGCTTGAAATGTTTCAAAATAATAAGATTTCGTAGTAGAAGGTAGTCGAGAAGGGTCATTAAGTACTTTTTCTTCGTGGTCCAATCGCAATTCAGTGTTGGGTGGTTAAAAGGAAACCTGCCGAGTGTATCCAATTGTAAATGTCCAATTATTACTCGACTGCCTTCAATTATATTTACACATAACTACAATTTTATTATAAAACATCCAACCTAATAACTTATCATCATCATAATCGGCAGCAAGCTATACATTATGTAGTATACAAGTCAACATTAAACAAAAACGAGATATACCTGTCCGCCACGCTCGCAACTTTCTGTATAATTTTATCTTTGTCCTGGAACAAACAACCTTTTCCTTCATTCGTCCTCTTCATATTATCGTAATAAGATCTGTCCTCATTAAAAGAATAGCTTCCAATTTGCATTTTGTATCTTCATTGCGACTTTATCTTGGGAATCATTTCCAAACATACTTCCTCCAAAAGGATATTAAATCAAGAAAATGACCTCTTGAAAATTAGGTCAATTTTAGAACAATACAATTTTTATTTTCATAAATATTTTCTATACAAAAAAAATTGCGTTACTCCATTTTGGCAAATTTAAGTAAACATCAAGTAGAGACAAAAAACTGATAAAAGCGGAAAGACGCAGACTTAAAACTACACTATTTTTTTAAAATTTATAATATTTTTTTGTTTTCCTATATATTTATATAAGATTATTCATCTCTTGTATTAAAAATTTGCTAAATAACAATTTAACCAATTTTTTCTGGACTAAAAATCAAATGTCTTTAAATTTAAATGATTTACACAGTCTTGTGAAAAGAATGAATGTCGATGATATACTGAAAAATACATTTGCTGGACATGTTTCCGTTAATTCCTCATAAAATTGAAATGGCTGTAATTTACTTTTTTTGGTATTATTATGCATATAATATTTAACCAAAATATAAATATGCCTACAATTTAGGGATTGACATCATTAATTCAATTTTATATTATCTTTATCGATATAATATATTAAACTATTTCACTGGGAGGTACAGATTTTATATTTGTTAGATAAGAATTTCAACATTTTTTTCTGAACTAAATATTTCTTACATTTCCGCATCAAAAATTCCTATAATTAAATAAATAAGTTACGCAGTTTACAAAGAAAGCCGACGATATGCAAAATAATTTATAGTTTTTAACGCTTTGGCGTATATTTTTTGTTATGAATTATTGAATTCAACTTCTCTTGCTGACGCTTTTGTCCATATAATTAATTATTTAATAAATAAATAATATTAGTACCATCCTTATTGAACATCAAAACACTGAAACCTATTAATTTATACGGTCTTTAAGTTTAACTGTTTTATTTTGAACAATGTAAGCAAGAAACACCTGATCGCATCAATTTAACCGGTAATAGTAACTTTACGATGAGTCCAACACCAACACCAAGTCGTAACACTTTTATATCAGTATAACTGTGGCTAAATGAACAGTCACTTCTATAATACTAAACCACAACTTAGTCTCTCTTTGTCTTTGCCCATTACACCGCAGATATTATCCCATTGAACTCCTAACTCGTAACTTACAAACACTCTTCTTACATTCTATACTAAATGTGGTTAAAGAATTTTAAACGAAGTACATTTTAGTTCACAATTTAAATTCCTGAATTAATACAATCTTAATAATATTATAAATGGTCTCAATCAGGCGCCTGTTGGTACATAAACCCCCCATCTCTCCCCACGCCACTCTATCGCCAATATCGGAAAAATATTTGACAATATACAAGATGGACTTGAACTAACTGAGAATATTTTAGGGGGTGAGAGGGTATATAAAAATAAAATATATTTACACGTCATTCACTACTGAGTACTTCACAGAAACAGCTGATTTATGTGGCCCAAAGTTTTAAGTTATTTTTTATTATTAAGTCATATAAAAGAATATTTAATATTTTTTAATAATACCTACAACCCCGTCAAATATTCTCAGTTAATTTAAATCCATCCTGTATATAATGTATAGAAAACAGACCAAAATAAAAGTTATTTTCCCTTTTTATTTTAGTATTCATAAATCCGATAATCCGGACATCATTGCTAATTCGATAGTCCTATATGAGTCGGATTATCGAGACTATATTTTAATAAAAATGCATTAAAACCGTAGCATAATAATTTTCTGAACACCAAAACTTACTTCTCTTTTAAGCCTTTTCTTGTATAATTTATATAATAATTAGGCTATTCTTTAATCTTGTATATTCTGGCTTGCTTTCTAATACCTCATAGATAATAGTGGAATAAGGGCGGATAATGAGATAAGCCTTTTTTCCGTAAAATGACTTGTAAATAATCAGTCTGGGATTTTTTTTAACATCGATGTCAAATATCCTGATTATATCGAAACTGACAATTTCATTATATGCCCTTATTCCAAAAAACCCACCCCCTATCCTCAATTACCGTTGCATGACTTATTTGTCAACTTATGTAAGACAATGAATTAAGTGTATTATGACATTTACAAAAGAGCATAATATCCTATTTGTGGTATTTGAGGAAACACATGCACTGTAATGCAGTATAAATAGTATGTATTTGATATGCGGATCTTGTAACTTGTAACATTGACAACAACCCCCTTTTAGATTAAATATGCACATCAGGTTGTGCCAAGGTTCACCCTTTAGTGCACCGACCACCAACTTTTTACTGCCTCCACTCAAACTTTTAACTGCCTTCTAAAACTCACCACCGCACTTATCAAAAACCACTCAAATCAACATTTCTGTTCTCTTAATTCCTTAACAATTTAAAACATCCCCGAACAAGATTTATTTATATACCCATGGGATTTTAACTGAATTTAACCCCTTGAGTATTTGTTTAACTAATACAGTGAAACATCTTATAAAGTTTCTATCGTAACTCAAAAATTTTCACAACCATATATTGTTTTTTTAATAACCAATAAAAATAAATGAATATCCTTTTCTTTGGGATTTTCTTCTATTGGAAAATATTTACATAACGAGTAATAAATTATTTTCAATATGAGAGGTTTCACTGTAAATCATAAAAATCAGAGTAAACAAGACTTGAGACGATTGGCCAGGCTTTTATAAACATTTTATCCAATCGTCCCATTTATAGTCTACATTATTACTTGACATTAACAAGTATTTAATTTAACTTTAAATATTTTAAAGGCTTTCATATAATGTCAACATGACCACAAAACATTATTTAAAACGGGCCAAATTTATTATGAGAGTTTGAAAATTATTATTGAAGAAATATATGATATTATGGTATCGTATGGCAACACTGTTCACCTGATTTTCGTGGTTCGGTGACATATATATTTTTTTGTTTGTTTTTGCATTACATGAAAGCCTTTAAAATGTTCTAATAAGTTGAATTAAAGACATGTTATATAAGATTAATTTAAATTTTCAAATTCTGAGCAAAGCTTTGCAGACATGGCAACATTCAGCTATTTTATTATCATTTAATAATGCCTAATTATTTATAATGTATAGACGTGGAAAGAAGCGAAGTATTAAAGTAATTCGTGTCAGTTTTTCAGATTTAGTACATGCACCTTTGTTGAAAGGCCCTTCTTTTAAACAAAGAAGATTCCGTTTTGGGATTCACTTCGTGTCTTTTACAGTATTTTTTGATTATCTGTGCTGTGTTAGTCTTTGTGGTATATTTTATATGTATATGCTATTTAAAGGTTTATTCGAAGCGGCTTCATGACAGATATGAAGCCTCTATGAAAGGGTGGAAATTCCTTGTCCTATCAAAAGAGATCAAACGATTTAACAATCAAGTTTGCTTTTTTCGCTTTGACGGCTCTTCGATTTATTCTCTCGCTTTTACTGTTTGCGCAAACAATTTGTTTTACGGCTATGATTTTTATCGCCGTCCCTGATCGTGTATTCTCATCCCTGAAAATATAATTTTATTGTAAGAACCGATAACGTAAAGTTGGGGAAAACATGCAAGTGGCTGTATTGTCCCAGCAAATAAAGTTCTGAATATATTAACGGAATATTTGATACGAGTAAGCGAAATTCTAAGTAGACATTCAGGAAGTGTAATCATTTCGGATGTCTTTCTGTTTGTACATTTACCAAGAACTATTCAACCTACGCTACGAAGAATTTTTCCATCTCGCAAATAAGCGATTGAAAATTGATTTGCGAGAAATAAAATAAATGGGTGGGAATGTGAGTTTCTTGACGTCAATTATAATTCTCGGAATATCATTATTTACTGTTTACACAATTATTCTATAAGATTTTCTTGTATTGAAATAAAACATATTGACTCTCAAGTGTTGCCATATAAAATTAAATAATTTCCTATTTAATAATTAAACATCTTGACGAAAAAACGACAGTTGTTACAAGAAATAAATTCGATACAGAAATGTATTGATAGGTATATATTATTAGATTTTTTTAACATCTGCTGTTTCCGCCAAGGTTTTCAAGTTGCATATCATTTTTTTATCATGTTAAAACATACTTTTTTAGTTATTCACCTCGTTACAAAACAATTAACTTACTAGAGTTTCTGCAGCATAAGGATGGATATGTACAGTGATGTGCCAAGCTCAAACAAATATTATAGTATACTATTCTAATCTCTTATTAATGATATCATTGTAATTAATCGAGCGTTATACTACTGTCTTTATATCGCTTCATTGCACTCCATTGGGAAAAAGGAAAGAGCGATATACAGAGAAGAGATAGGTATAATATCACATTCGTTTGACTTTGGCACATCACAAGCGATACATCATCAGCTTGAACTATTAATTCCAAATGTATGGCATAATACAAAGTAGTGGCTCGGTTTAATCTTACACTGTTCATGCTCTAATGAAAGTATGCATTGAAAAACCATTAATTTGTGTATAGAGTATAAAGCGGCACTAACATTGATTGTCTGTATAAAAAGTCTTCGATCGGATGTATTTATTGTATTGACTGTGATGAGCAGATATTTATAAGAAACTGTGCGGGACATTCTCAGTCCACCTGCCACACTCTTACTTTTACCTTATTGTAAAATAAAACTACACACACACATCCTGCAATCCTTACCACATTTCAGAGGCGACTCTCTGTCTCACTATTATACCAACACCGGTATCAGGAATCTCGCAATATTTTATTACAACTAACAATCATTACTCTAGGTTAGGTTACATCTAAATTAGGTTAGGTTGGGTTAGGTTAGAATATTTTTTAATAAGCATACACATACTCCATACTCTATTATCCCCCACAACAACAACAAAGTCCCTGAAGTTGGTAGATTCTATATCTGTTTTTCGGGAACTATTTATAAAAAATAATATGATAATTTAGACCAAACTTGTTTTTTCACCCTTTTGATGACTCAACATTTTAGAACAGTGCGCAGCGTATATATTTATTATATATGGTGAATTATATTATTCTATTTGAATTATCAGATATTATCTTATAAAATAATAATATTAATGTTTGTGTAATATTAATCAAATGTTTTGTGTAAATATCAGAGTTAAAATAAAATAATAAAGCAATACTATAAAAGTAATCCTTGCAGAGCTCAAAATAGGTCAAATCACTTGATCACATCTACTTGGACTAGGTCTGGTAATGATAATATAATGATGCTGTACTACTTTTCGGGGTTGGCCCGGTCCGATGCGACACTCCGTGTCCTTATGCTGCGTACAGACACTCGTTCAGACACTGCACAGACACTTTTTGCGAATATTCGCGATACGTCGAGTGTGTGGTGAATTTTTAATAAATTAAATAAAAGGTATCGAACACCGATCATCGGATTCGCATAATGGACAATATTAAATTGGATATTCACGCGAGTGTGTGGAAGCACCATTACATACACCGAGAGATGTGCCAAATTCAAACGAATATTGTAGTAATACTTTTTGTCCATGGAAGTGACTCGTCTAATTTCTTCATATAAGTGCATTAGTAATATATTATAATCGAATACTATAATATTCGTTTGATATTGGCACATCTCTGCATATACCGCATTTCTCTTCTGCATTGATTATTCTTATATATATCGTGACGCCTTCCCTATTGACGGGAGTCCCTTTATAATGGGTTGGCCAGGCCACCTTGGCCTTTACGGGAGAATATAGTAGAGATGGTTTCCCAGGCCACCACACAGCAATGAGTACTTAAGATCTAGTTTGCTAAGCTAGATCTACCAAGTGACTCCGGTGCCGTGAATCGAACCCGGGAGTCTTCACTTACACTAACCACTGGGCCACAAGGCGGCTCATTGATTATTCTTACTGCTTTGTTATTAATATAGTTTAGTTTAGTTATTTGATGAATGAAATATGCAGTGTTGTATTAGTGCCGTTATAAAGTTAGACTCACATAACGGAGCTGCAGCTGCACATCCTGTCCCGAAGAAGTCTGCAATAAAAACAACCAAACCAGAACCTGAATCCTTTCTAACTAAAACCATCGATCCTTGGTATTGATTGGTGATTCAGCTCGTGTCCTTTGTATGTCGCATTGTGTTGCTTTTTGCAACACACACACTCCTCCATCGCGCATTTTAATATTTCACAATTCCTAAATTTACGACCGCCCCCTTCACATCAATCATTTTGCATTTCATACACGTTCACATTTCGCGACAATCTTTCATCGGACAAAAGTCTCCCTTCATGGATTCATACTTTTAATGGAATATATATTTCTATTTGGATTTTTGTGTAGGCAACACTGAATTATTTTGCATATAATAGAACAAAGAGTTTTTGATTTACATATGCAGATTAACTCAAAATTATTTGTACTGAATAAGAGGCAGGGCGGAATAAGGGCGTATACTGAAATTTTCAGTATCTTTAAAATGAAGAAGTAGGCATATTTACTACGTAAGATTTTTTTATAGCTTTTCCCGGAGAAATCGGTATGTTTGCATGACCGATGTAGTATAAATTATAATATAAAAATAGAGCAATATAATTCAAATAATGAAATCATATTGTTGAGAGGCTAGATGGAATAAGGACGTATACTGAAATTGTTAGTTTCGAGATAATAGAGTAAAACATATTTAATATTATGATGTACTGTCTCAAGTAAAAAGTAAATTCCATAACAGGATAGGTATCTAATTATGATAAAAAAGGGCGCATGTATTACTATCCGCCCTTATTCCACCCAACCCCTAAATATTATGTAATAATTATTGTCATATTTTACATATACATTTTACTGCTTAATATTTCGTTATTAATCAATAAATGTGATGCATTGCTTTTTTCATTTTGGGGTTGGCCCGATCTGTTGCGGCACCTGGTTTAACAATTTATTTTTTGACGTATTAATAATATTTAAAAAGGGCGTATTGCATTATCTAAAATTTTAATTATACTTGGTATTATTTTTTTACGTTCTGGTGAAGATTTTCTCTCCAAGCTTATAGAAATATATTATTAATATGACGGGTGGGACAAAAGTCCAACTACTATTTTGATTGTGCGCCATATTGTTTGTGTGACATTTAGATTTTTTGTGTCATTGTTTTGTGTATATACGCCAATTTTATAATGGATAAATATACGCCACAAGAACGAGCAGAAATTATTTTACGCCCCGAGAATATTTATCTAAACGTCACATAACCATGATGGCGAGCATTAAAAATACATAGTTGCGAGATGTTTCCCCTTTACTCTTTATATTCTATTACAAATTGTATATATATTATAACAATATTATATATATGATGATTTTTTTTCCTGTTTCTGATATTATATAAATAGCTACATTTGCTTGAATGAACGATGATTGTAATATAAGGATAATGTGGGTTCAGAGTGAAGCTTAACAATCCGCTGGTCTTCGAATCTTAATTACTGGCCATAGAATCATTCCATCCAGCTAATTCTAATAAATTGGCATCCATTCCAAGCAGTTTACCATCCTCACCCCATAGAACCTGATACAACCAGAGCCCCCTCAAATATTTTCAATTTAAATGCCATGAATTCCATTCTGTATATCCTACGTATCACTAAAACACTAAGAATATTAAACTAACGATTAAAAAAACTCACTTTAAAGTGTTTTATTGACCAATTAAGGCTATTTCAAACACACGGTAGCTTTCGGTGATTACAGGATTTTTAATCCTCATTTATTTATTTAAAAAAAAACTCATATTTTTTATTATAATTTTGTGGTGTAATCACGTATCACGACTATGTGGGAGCTACGTAACTCTTGAGTAATTTTCGTGCAATCAATTAATCTGTACAGTAATTATTTCACAAAAATGAAGCCAATTGCCAAAGCCAATGAAACATTTGCTCTATTAGAAACAAGGAGAATTCTTATTACAGGTTTTTCATTTCAAATTCACCATTTTATTATAATTATTTGATATCCCATTAAAGAAGATCGAATGTCTTGCACTCTTAAGTAAAAATTAGTATTTTTATTAATATTTAAAACACTCGCTTCATTTTTATATACCTACATATTTAATTCCAAGCTTGCTTAGTTCTATAAAATCTTCGAAAAAAACGTAATTTTAATACTTTTAAATATATTAAGAACTATTTTCCTATGAACGTTCTCAAAATGACAGTCGACCGCACACTTTAGGCTGTTATATATATATTATTATAAACTATAGAGTAAACCTGGATCAAGACGATCGATCGAATTTAAATTTTTTAAGTTGAGTGGGATTTGAACCCAAACATGACCCCAGTATTTGTATCCACGCCTTTTATGCTCCGAGCTATTACTTAATAATGGCTTCAAGATTTGCTTTACAATCCAGGAAATCAGAGTAAACCTGAATCAAGCCTTTTACGTATTATTATTAATAAAGGGTATCAATCTTGTAGCTTAGGATTATTTAGCTACTATATTGAATATATCGATTATCCGGACATATGTAGTGTGTGTGTGTGTGTAATTCACAGGACATGAATCAGCAAAATGAGGCTATAATTGTAAGTTGTGTCGGGATAAAGAACATTTGTCACGGGGCGGCAAAGCACAACCAGTCCATTAAGTTAATTCGGCTAATTCCAGCAAATTAGCGATGATCAAGTCTCCTCAATTAGTTAGTTAGACTCTTAGTAAAAGAGTTGCTGCGGGCAAGTACTTCCACATTCATGCGGGTCCAGCTCTAATTAAAACCACTTTCTTGTATCGTCTAACATTCCGCAATACTGTGCGATTTAAAATAATTGAGACTGCTAGTTCGTACTGGGGCGTTGTCACATTAGACAATCGTACGCAACGCACTAGTGTGAATAGACCCTAAGCAATGAGCTTATATGTATAGGGATGCCAATAATACTTGTAAAGACGTCAAAATCATAGCAGGCAGACACCAAAAGTTTCATGTGTCAGCCGCTTGGGGCGCTGCTTCTACCGCCTCGTTAATTTATTTATTTATTTTACGTCCCAAGGATCTTTTGTTAGAGGGTTTTTTATACACAACAACGTGCTAATTGTCTGTCGGTGATCTTAACTATTACTAGTTACACAGGTCACCGTCTTATAATCAGTATTTAACTTACAATAGAGGAAATCAGACTAAACCTGGATAAAGACGATCAACCGCGATTTTATTAATATTATTCCCGATCTCCCAGTCGTAATAACCGATCAAATCAATTTAACAAGCTTTTACTTGAGCGGGATTTGAACCCGTGACCACAATATTTGTAGCCACGCGTCTTATCCCCTGAGCTATGTACACGCAATAGTATTCAAATTCTATTGCGTGTACATGTATTCGTGACCGGTCATATTCGAATGTACGACGTGATATTGCATGGCGCTTCTATAAATAAAAGTTCATTGTCCCTAAGACTCATTTTCTAATGTATCTCTACTCCAAAAGAGTGACGTAGAATCAATCAGCAGTGTAGAGGTATTGGAAATCTTGGATATATATCGAATGCAGCTATGTTCGTATAATTATCAGAGAGGTTCAAACACAGCGGTTGTTTTAAAAGACCCTTCCAAATATTTGCACGTTTTCCGATCAGCAAATTCAATTAACGGCTTCACGCGTGCAAACAACCCCCGGTCTTGCACCACCACCCTTCATCGAAACCTACCCAGTATTTTCCAGATATTCTCTGCAGATTCAATATTTACTGTTATAAACACCAATCATTCAATGTAATAAATCAGTAATTATGTACGTTCTCGAATTTGCTTTCTTTACACTTTTTAGGTCTTATATTTAGACACTGTTTACAAATAACATTCTCTTATATTTGAAATATGAAATCCCGATTAAATTGTATAAAAAATCGGTAAATACAATTGTTTCCCATCAAATTCACCTCTTTTTCCAATCCAAGTAATGGAGAAATAAATTTATTTGAACATTGTCGTGTTTCCTACTTACATTTATTTTAATTTTAAATATATATTTATTAACATATAAAAAAATGTGATTTGTGTTAATTAATAATATGTCATATTAAATTATTCATGAGGGACGTGATTTCATGACGATAATAATAAATTAAAGTTGGTTCAAATATTTCAAATAAAATACCTGGTTTCATAAGTAGTGCACTGCACGGATTACTTTTATTATTTGTATATTTATATTCCCAGAATTATATGATCATATTCTAGAAACGTGAAAAAAATACAATGATTTTATTAAAATGACCTAATTTTTTTTATTGATTTATTAAGTATAGAGCGTAAGGTTAGGTATGAAATAGCAAATGGGGATAATTGAGCCTCGTTTCATTAAATTAAAGACTATGTTTCCTGCCGACAGTCACTTACGTATTCAATATAATTGTATAATGAATCGTGTGTGTACGAATAGACTAGAGCAGAATAGACTACGGCCCTTTAAACCTTAGAGGAGGAAATTGATAGCTATATCTATGATGCATGCAAAATTTAAGAAAATCGGCACTTTTTCTACTATACTTTTTAATAAAAATTCGTGGAAAAAAGGTACCTCTAGTAGTTAGTAAGTGTCAAAGGTCGAATAGTAGTTTATATGTCAAATTTTATCGCTCTGTCTTTATTGTTGGCAGGGAATTTAAAGTAAGGCACTTGTCACGTCTTTGTCAGTTGTGATTGTCAACTTTTATCTGTCACGTCTCAACTAAACTATGTTCTTTACTCAACTCTCTAATACATTTCTATATTTCCAAATGTACCGTGAAAGATATTAAGAACCACTACCGACCTGAACTTAAATAATAAATACTTCCTCACGTTTATTAATAATGTTCTAAGTTAAGCTAGTGGGAATCCAGTGAATGGAACTTCACATTATATACACAATTCATGAAATGCATTCTCTCTTTATTGAATCCGATACATCAAAGCCGGCTAAAGCTACTATAGTGTACTAAATTCGCTTCATTAAACACATATTTAACTCACTGTAGTTATATAATATATATTTTAATATTCTCATATCCATAGTTCAATAATCAATCAAGGATTTACAAACAAGTGCATGAGCTTTATTTGCATGATGTTATCCAATCTTAAGTTAGAAATACTCATTAATCTTGTCAAATAATCAGTGACGTAGCGAAGCAACAAGCAGACAACAGCAGATTTGGCTGAAAATGGGTCATTTTCTTTTAATTTTGCTCTCTGTGGATATTTTAGTATAATCAATATGTGATTTTCAGATTGATTTTCTTTACATTTTATACAAAATAACTAGTATTCTAAATCAATACACGACACAATCCAATTTTGTTATAAAAGAAGATTTATAGTGGGTGCACCAATAATTGACACACTTAAGGAAATTTTTGACTCCATAAGATAATTGGTATTAATCGATGAAACCAAAATATTTTTCATATATAGAACCTATATTTCCTTGTCATTAAGTGTAATAAAAAATCAGTCACAATTATAAACGTTTTAATAGTAATTGACATGCATCACCAATAATTGATACAAAATTGCGCCAGTATTTGATATAAAAATTAACACAAAGTATCCAAAATATAATATTTATATAATTAAAAGAGCATTGAATATCACACAAACCTCTATATTACCAGCGGGCGGCACAAACTCACGGTACGCCACTGAAGTTTGAATCATACTTCACCGTAAACGTACACCGTAAATACGATAGTAGAGTTACTTAGCTACACTTATGATCGGTTTTTTTTAGTTTATGCCTTGTGTGAGCCTCGGGCGAGGCACAAATTAAAAATAAACCGATCAAAAGTACAGCAAAGCAACTCTATTACCGTCTTTACGGTGTACGTTTACAGCGACGCACGCCTAGTATTTCCAAGCTTTATATTCATAACTCCAACTTAACCCTCTATGTGTACCCTCTTTTCTCTTACCTGAATTTTCACTAAATATTACTTTAAATAATGTTAGTTTCTTTTAATTGTATAATGTCCCACTTCCCAAGCAAGACCCAAAATTTTCATAATAATTTTAATATCAATACAACCTATTCTCTTCTGAATCAAATGCTGAGTTTCAAAATAAAAGTGCATTGATAAAAATTGATTGGTTTAATAATATAAATCGTGTAATGTGCTATGTTTGCATGCTGATTGAATTGCATAAAATGTGGAGTCATTAGTAAATCGCTTCCGTTGCTAATCGTGCAGGAATGCCAATGAGGTCCATTCTATGGTTTCCATTAAGCCTATTTATACAACCATAATAATGGACACAATCAATATCAAAATATATTTAGCTTCATCAATAAATACCGCTTGATTGGCTCGATAAAGATTTACTCTAATTTTAGTAGAAAATACTACTTTACGTATTTATAATTCGATCGACCACTAATACAAAAACGCCTCTACACACACTGAGTTAAAACAATGTCTTGGTACAAACAGTTTTTTGTCAATAACACTATGATATTTTTCAAGGTTTACAAATAATATATTTATAAATAAGCTTCTAGAATATGTACAACTTGGGTTACAATCAGTTAAGATCATTAACAGTAAAACTACATATTTAATAAACTGTAGATAGGTTTTTGTGTTGCTCACCCATATTCGCATTACGCACTATCTACAAACCTAATCAGCGTTTTAAATAAATAAACTTCCGATTTAGATAAAACTTTGGTTACAATTGAGAGGTTGGGTGGAAAAAGGGCGGATATCGAAATACGCACCCTTTTCTGGTAAAATGATTTTTTATTAATTTTGTTATAAATCAGCTCATTGGATACAACTTACGCTACAATTAGTTAAGATTATTATGAGTGAAACTACATATTCAATATTTTTGTAAATATACTTTTGTGTCATTAATTCATGTAATTTTCAGCACCAACCTTTATAAGTATTTCATTTTAATGGTATTTGTATTGCAAGCAAATTTTCTTAAAAATTTTATGTTACATTAATGTAACTTAGTAGATTATTTGTTAAACCTAAGTTGTCAAGAGCACAATAATTCAATATCCCATAAAATTTATTTATTTCTTTATTATCTAATTTCAGAGATTATTCAATGTGAACTATTATTGTACTCTTGACCATCTATAATATATTTGATTAAGCTTGACGGTTGATCGATTAGTCTGCGTATGAATAACATCGTTTTTATTTAATTTCCTATAACCAGATATTTTTATGATGTAGACGTGTTTCTATTTGAGGATAGTGTATGTTGAAGGAAGACTGGATATGTATAGATTAATAGTTAAAGCAAAGTCGAGGATAATCCCTTTATTGGCAACCCCGTCTACAAGTAAACACATATAACTGGATTTACTTCCTACACACAACCACCTCATTAGTTCTCTGCAAAAATACTATATTCTATTATGGAAATATAGCATTCATTGCCTTGTTAATATTATCATCTTTTTCTGCTACATTAAACAACGAGACCGATTGACGTCATCATCTAAAAAAAGGTCTACTTTTGACCTATTCAAATAACAACGAGAATATCAATTATATATAGAGTATTATAATTGTAGACTAAACTGATATTTTGCATTGATTTTCGATGGCAATACATACATTTTACACTTTTTAACACTTTAGTTATTAATTAGTGTAATGCCTACATACTAATGTACATACATACATTCGTTTATACTTACATACATAAATAAATACATACATACATAAATACTAACATACTTACATACTTACATACTTACAAACTTACATACTTACATACGTACATACTTACACACTTACATACTTACATACTTACATACGTACATACTTACATACGTACATACTTACATACTTACATACTTACATACTTACATACTTACATACTTACATACTTACATACTTACATACCTTCATACATACATATATACATTTATACTATTCATATAGAATAACAACAACAATAACAATAATATAAGATAAGAGTTTTCCTTTTTAGTGCAATTTGAATTACAAATGAGTTTTTTTTCTAATAATATATTACAGTAGGCCCTCGATTATCCGGAGCACTGCTAATATTAATATATGCTTCTGTAATTTTTAGATGAAATTAATTTAAATTATTATTTACATACTGCATTTACCGCCGGTCACGAACGTAAGATATTGTTTATTTGTGACTCTTTCAAACTATTGTCTCCTCTGTTACGCTTGTCGGCTTTTCATTTGATTTAATCACAAGTCAAGTCTTATATGCAATGGGCCATAAACCCACAGCATAAAAAAATAATTTAAGTAAATGTGAATACAGATGTAATTGTGTGAAGGTTGTTTGTGAAGTTGACCGGCATATTTGTAGCAAAGTTAAGATGGCGGCATACTGATCACATTTTCCGGTACATGTATTTTGTCAATCGACTCCTCTCTCTCTCTGTCTCTCTTCCTTTCTGTTTTTTTTTTCATCCCAGTGTCCTGTTTGTATGTGTGTTGTTGTGGAAGTCTCCGTGATGTGGTTAGCAAAGAAGCCGCCCTGCTGCATTCTCCACACGAACACTCGGCCCATTCATTGCCAAGCCCACAATTAACTCTCAAAATTCTAACTTGTTTCTTTTGCCTGAATTATATCAGCATAATAGAGCTTATCTTCGGAGAAGCGCGAAATACAAAAAGTTCCCGTGGCAATAAAATATGGTCTTATCCTCGAGCACAACAGGAATACTGCGAAACGATCCCCCATTAAAGCATATTTATTTCGCAACTTATCCGGAGACTTCACAGTTTTGTCGCCTGCTCTTGAATTAATTCGATAATCGTATTTTATCACCATTAAATTCAGGAAAAAAATACCACCAAACAAATAGTAAAAAAAAACCCTCATAACGAGCATAATTCGTTACATAATCTTAATCGTTAAACGAAACAATTTTACTAGTAAAGCGTTCTCAATTTTCAATAAATATATTTCCTACATCTTGAAATTCGTATCTTTGTGCGATAAAAAGGCACTGGCAATTTATTAGTAAATATAATACTTTTATTAAAATTTTAGATACCTTGTCTTCTCAGTTTGTAAAGCAAATGTCCTGATTACTCACAAACAGTCATGATTAATGACACTAAAAATTATCATATCGAATGATTACCAATCACAGCCGTTTTCGGTAAGATAGTTCGCCAAGGATTGATTTTCTGTTAGTATTAAAATTATAATCTAAAAGTATAATCTAATTAAAAATATTTTTAGATCGACGTCGCTGTTATAATGTTTATTACATAATCATCTATAATAAAAATAACTTCCACCATTACAACTCGATAAATTATTTATTAGGTTAAAAAAATTAAAATTATTATAATCCCCCCTGTATATTAATCGACAAGTTAGAGACAATCGATATTGATTTGACAGAATTTAATCAAGTGAATATTGGTAAAATTTTAATTTAAAAAAATATTACAACTAAGCATGGAAGAACCCGGCCTAAATCTGAGTGAAACCTTTTTGTTTATAGCTACAACGTTAATTCTGGTAATTATTACTCTAATATAAAATGCATAATGCAATAATTTGATCGTGCAATTTATATAAATTATTCAAATAGTCCGAGATTCAATTTTCCAGTATACATTATGCATTTGTTGTGATCTCAAAAACGATCTGATTTCTAGTTTCTCAAAGAGATGCGCGATGTTTTATTTTTCCCCATTGCACTTGTAGAGAGGAGAAGCTATCAGGTAGCCATTAAAAATTCAATAGCTCGACACGACGAAGAATAGTAATATCTGAGCAAAATGCAAAAGTGAAATGGTGAACAAATGGAGGTCTCTCGTTGACTGGCTTAATCGCCAATTATACTCAAGTTGTATCATATTTTTTGTGGCGGAAGATTGATAGCGAATTGGGGCGAAGTGCTCGAGAGGGTTGCCTCCCCTTTTTACATGATTTACACGCCATACTTTACATATTTTCCAACGATACGTTATCAAATAGCTGTGTTAAAAAAATAAAATAGGACGGAGCTTAAATCCTCGATAAAGTAAACGTATTTTATTCAAGATAATATTTATTTTATGTAGCACAATTTATTTATTTTATTGGGCATAAATAGACAAGCCAGTCTTATAATTCTTGAAAATTGTTCTATTCAAGAAGCACACATTCTTCAACCGTATTTTTAAATGATTGTAAACAAGGAGCACGTGCGTTTTTTGGGCGGGAAAGCATTTTATTACAAATAAAATGACCTCTCGCCGTAAAAACACACGTGCTTCTTATTTACAATCACTTCATACATTTGTCTTCCTGTTTTACAATAAATATAATTTTAAATAATAGTTAATATTCTAGATCCTGACGTGCTGTGTGTGACATTTACTTCACATTTTTGTAAAAATATCTATATTATTAAAACCGATTTTTTAACTTTTAGATTATTTCAAATATTGTAACTAGTTAAATTTGAAATATTTAAAGCAATATACTGACTTTCATAAATAAATACTTCCTATATAATTCCTGTTTTTTTTATACTGAAAAGGTAGCACATTATATAATAGAAGGAGGTCCCTTCCTATGTATAT